>JAHWXV010128598.1:0-37422 GCA_024586415.1 Phrixothrix hirtus | reverse complement strand
CCCCCCCCCCCCCCCATATCCGCCTGACATGTCCTCTTGCGACTTTTTTGTGTTTCAAAAGTGAAATGACAACGTTTTGCGACTACAGAGGATTGAATGCTATACCAAAGGGTGCGTTTCAGAATTGGTGGCTATTTTGAAGATAATCATATCAACATTGATAAATACACAAATATTTTTCAAAATAAATGTTAAACCTCGTACATTAAGGGTACAATGTGTACGTTAACTATTTTAATCTTGGTTGCGGTAAATTCGTCGATTTTTGAAACTTAGAAACCCACGCATCGTCGAAATGGAATCATGAAAAATCGGTCACGTTTTAGCCACCAAAGCATCCAATGAATTTATTTGGTTAACGGGGTTGGTATCGTGCTGTCCTTATTTATTATATCATATAAATTATATTTTTAAATGTTGGTCGGCCTGAATCACTTACAAGCATTCCCAAATTAAAATAAATGTACAAAGAATCGCCAGGGTGACAGGGTTAACTTAGATGTGCGCGCGACAAGCATCAGTTAACATGAAGAGGATCTATTGGAGATTTATCGTTCAGTTACCTCCCTTTCTCTGCGGGAATTTTGTTTAGAACAATGCAAACGTTTTATTTTATGAAGTTCTAAGTGAGTACCGAATTTAAAGTTTATGTCTCAAACGGTTGTACATTGATAGTTCTTTTAGGAAACATTTTAGTGTATATGCTTCTATAAACTTTTTTATTTTTTCTACTATATACAAAATTATTTGCCGCAAAATATTTGAATTTCCTGTCAATTTCGTCCCCTGGAGGAATGTTGCTCAAAATCAATCCCAACCTTGTTTTTTTGGGTACTGTATGGGTCGGTTGTACAAACAAATTTAATTTTGAATTTATTAAATCATGGATTTAATAAATCTAAGATTAGATTTGTTTGTACAACCGACTCTAAGTGTTCCAAATTTTGTATCGATACTTCAAACCTTTCAAGAGTTAGCCAAGGAACAGAGTATAGGCGCAAAGATTTTTGCGCTCAAAACGTTTCAAGCAATTCTACCAAAAATGGTTTGAAAGGTAGTCACCCAAACCACATTTTTACGCACTTTTTGATGTGGAAGTGACAATATATCCTTGAAAAGTAGGACCGAATACATCGGGGTTAAGCCAAAGAAACGATTTTCCCAGTGTTAAAATTTTTCATACTTGTCCGGAATAATTTAAAATACACCGAACAAAGGGAATGATTAATAAGCACAACCAACCGAAGGTTAAGCGGTGCTTTAAAGTAACCCATTGAGTCGGGGTGCTTGGATTTTTAATCTTTTATAGCCATAATTTTTTTACAAGACGAATTGGCTGAGTTTATGCCCAACACCTTTTCGCTCTACGAGGTTCATTATTTACCCAGTTTTATCCATTGTCACTATTGCTATCAAGCTGGTTGAGATTCTTCTGAAATCATCAGTCAATCGTGTTGAGAGTTTTCTCTGACTGTGCTTATTTACTATCTGTATCTGTTCTCATTTACCGTGCCATGTAAGCTGCCCATTTCAATTTCTGCATTGCTGTGCACTCCATCACATCGTTCACAACTATTCATCTTCCCAGTTTTTGACTTTGTCTATCAAGCTTACTCCAAGCGTTGATGCTTCCATATTCGCTGTGTTTTTCTTAGTTCCTTTGCGCCTAATCGCAATAAGTGAGTACTGGAAAAATTCATTGCTTAAAAACTTTCCCTTTTAAGTCAATCGGTATCTTTGTTGTAAATGTAGTTTGCTAAATGCCTCCCATACTAGTTTCATTCTTCAGAACAGCTTAGATGATAGAATGTCCCAGGCATTTGTATTCTTCTATAATTTCGCTAAACGTACTGTCGAGGTTAAACTTCAAAAAGCATCCAGCGTCCTCTGAAGATGAAGTGATAACTTTCTAACATTTTGAGATGAACTACAATGACAGCATGATTAAAATAAGGGGGTACAAAATGAAGTGCTGGAAAAATTCTTAGTCAGAGATTGAGACACTGTGGAGGTTGGGATAATGCTATACATTTTTATACTCAGACATATGAAATAAGCACAAGAAGAGAAAAACTACAAATACGATCCCAAAACTAGGTTTCAATTCAGAATTGCGCTGTAACTTCAGTGTAAAATTGGTTGACTGCGTATAAGAAGAACGGATCTTTGTTATTAGAATCACGTCAGTAGCATGTTATATGGTGAGCTACTAAGATGAAACTCTCACTCAAGAAAATGTCTTACGTGTGAAGGACGTTATTTCGTTGCAAAAATGAAAATGTAACATTTGTCGTCCGATATAATTGCCGTGAATGCGTTCCTTGATGACGTAGTAATTTTTTACAAATCGCAACAAGACTCGCGACAGAATACGAAGCGACTAGCCAAGTATGATGGAAACGGATTCAAGCGCGGTGCGTTCATAAAAATCAAACAAGGCTTATGTACGGTCGTCTATCGGAAGAATTATACAAAATGAATTTCACTTTCGAAGAGTTTGTGCACAGTTACTATACGATACACACAAAACAACTCGGCTGGCAGCTACTCTTTGAATCTATTTACCGAACAGGCAACTACTTCATTTCGAGAATCTTCACCGGATATGAAACATAGCAAACAGCATCACACTATCTAAGTCAAAAACGAAAGCATGATTCGGAAAGCGGCCCCGAAATACGGTAGGTTTCTCGGCAGGGAACAATCTTTTGTTCTAGTTATTAAATATCTCCAGCACCATACATACTAAGGGTCACTGTGAGTTACGACATCGCCGACCCAAAACAAGACGTCGACCCAGACGATTCCATCAGGAGCACCAGAAGCCCGTTGAAAAATGATAGGAGGCCCTCTGGTAAGCTCGATAAAACTGTATACTCTCATGGGCACCGACCGTACTCTCTTCGCCTTTAAACTGGGACCAGGCATATCCCCTAGTGGAAGTGGAAACCGCTATATGCTGTTGCCTGAAAGACGACATCAGAAACGCCGGAAAGGTCGATCTGTCGACACTTAAGCATAAAAGGCTCAGGTCACGCTAGCGATGTAGCTTGGTTAGTACTGGTAGAGACGCTGATCTGGTCGCAAGCTCGTTGGATAAATCTCTGCCTGGCAGCAATAGAAGTGTTCGCTTGCATTGTAAATCCCGGTAGGAGCTGTGCAGGGACTAGGTATTTGTACGAGGGTTATGACAGAACGCTAATTCTTTGCTCAGGTCGGAGGGTGGGCCTTTTGCCTACTCTTGCAGGGCTATTGGGGACCCCGGAGAACTCTGGGACACGCTTTACGCTGAAATGAGTATCTAGGTATCGGCCTCGAGGTCCTCAGCGTGCATTGCGCAATGGGTGCCGACATTGGTGTTGGATTCGAGAGGACACTGGTTTTAACGCAAATAGCGAATGCACAACGGAGTGCTTGAAGGCGATTTATTTGTGTCTCTGCGGAGTTGGCAGCGAACATTGTCAAATACTACTGGCCCGAAGTTCGCCATGAGGGCGGTCTCGCACGTCCCGCTCGAAGCGACTTCTGTCAAATACTACAAAATCTGTCACCAGAGAGAAAAGATCAGTTTCACTGTCCTGGAAAATGTTTTTCATCGTAATGAAAAATATTCGTCCGATCTTACGCCTAGTGATTTCCATTTATTCTGCTACCTGAACGCTCTTTAGGCGGCAGATGTGCTAGCCACGACAACGCTATAAATTGAAATGCATTTGCGTCCAGATACAAGTACCTCAATGTAAACAGCGATTACGTTGAAAAATAAACGTATGCAGGTACTCCTTTGATAAATATTTACAGAAATGTATTTTTTTTGGGTAAGAGCCATACTACGTAAAGACTTGACATCTTGAGCTTTGAGGAATATGTGCGAAAGTAAAACCATCAATAAGCAGACAATGGAAGTCAGCTCATTTTTGTTTGGTGTAATTTATATCAAAACTTAGTACTAAGCCATAATATGTCCAGTGTTTATTAAAGATAGGACGAAGCGAGCAACGTTATAAGCCCAGAATTTTGAAAACCTAGACACAGCGGGATGCTTTAAATGCTTGGATGCTGTGCCAAATGAGGAGTTCAGTTGCAAGAAAGAAGTTGGAGAAAGAATGAAAGCTTGCTGTAAATTGTGTAAGTACCTTGTAATAAACAAAGCTATCCCCATAATTGATGCTGTTTTCAATTTATAGCATTTAAATTAATGAAAGGGAAAGGCCAATTAATACCAATCAAAGCGAAAATGATGCATCAGATCAATAATATTTCGAGAAGTAATTCAAAAAATAAATATATATAAAAAAACTAGAAAACGGAACATTGAAAAAAGGCAAGAGTATGCAACTTTGTGGTTAATAATAAATATTTTTGCAATTCTGTGGGCTACTTTTCACTTGCATGGAAATTTGACCCGCCTCTTTGGCATAAAAGTGTAATAGGCATGTCCCAACGAAACTTGCAGCTACACAGAAAAGTCAAATAGAAAAATTCTTGAATCCCTGCAGTTTGATCAATTATCTAATGCGAAACCGCTGCAATGTCGCAATCTAAGAAAAATAATGAAGAAAGGCAATAGGCATAAAAATTTAATTAGATAGTATACCAAAGAAGCTCTTCAGAATAGACGATTCAGGACAAAATGAAGTCGACCAATTCTGAAAAACAGAGACCACGTGCTGAACAAAGTTAATCGTCTTGTCGTCCAGATGTGCTCAATATTGGCACTTACTTTTCAGAACGAGTGGCTTGAAGGAAATTCCTTGGTATCCATTTCAACCAGGCCTCCTAAACTCTAGAGGAAAATGCGACAAGCAAGGATTCGTCAATTCACCTGAGCTACATTTTGATCCTTTCAAATGCCCTGTGGAAGAAAGAGTCCGCAAACTTTTTCACCATTGCACCCTCTATCGATACTTGCAAGTGAATCCACGCCTCCTAAAGTCTAACCCAATGTTGACATCCATCGAAGTGACTGACTTGAAGTCGATTCCGAGGTATCCATTTCGGCTTCACCAAAGAATTGGTTTCTAGAGGCACAGCATACTTTTACAGATATCATTCAATTTCTTTGAGCGCAATTCTGCTCACCTTTAAGTGTGCGGAAATATGTCCCCTGCCTTAACCCTGCAAGAAGGTACAGGATGGAAAAAACAGTAGCAACCAATTCTATAAACATGGTCTAAGGTACCTTATTTAAAGTAAAGCCATAGCGTAAACTTTTTAAAGTTTACTTTCATACAATTGATGAAATTTCCTACACTTTTCCATAAATTTACTTGCCGACCACATCCAACATCTAGTGATCATATCAACGCACGAATATTAATCTAAAACCAAACAACAAAAACTTAATATGAATTTTGAGCGGTTGGTATGTGCTACCGGACATGGCTCATGTGTTTTTGTTTATACCTTTAGATGGTATTTTTAAGAGATTTGAAGAAGTTTCAAAGTGATATAAATTTATGTTTTCAATTTTATGAATATAAGTACTTTGTTTTTTAAATAGATTGCATAAATTTGAAAACTATAAAAACGCAAAATATTCTTATCTTTCAACGTATTTTCCTAATTTAGTGATAACGTGTTTACTTTTTTTATAAATGCGTAACATTTTTCCACATTTAAATTAACGATAAATAAATAATACAAATTTATTGGTTATACTTTTATTTTTTCGCACACCGCTTTTTACTTGCCCTTGTTTGTTCGTATTTAACATTGATTGCAATAATGTTCAATTTTGTGTGATAACAACATTGCTTTGCAATTTGCATATTTTTGTTTATTGTTTTTAATTTATTGCAACACCATAACCTCTATAAAAATAATCATAGCCATACATTCTGTCAATTTTACTTAATTTATGAACAAACACTTGTTTAGTTAGGGCAAAATTTGAAAATTGAGTATTCTTTAATATATTTACTTTAGAAATCATTTTTCAACTTTAAAAGTAACTCTTCGAATACGGGTTCAAACCTAGTCTAAGTCAGGAAATTTTTCTACAGAAAAAGTTTTTAATACATGTACTTCTTGACACTCTAAACATACCTACTGGAGAATTGAACACCTCAAGATTTAGGTAAATTCTAGTAGGCATGGAGAAACTATTCTATCAGTTAAAAGTATTATGACAAAGGAAATCGTTAGAACCCGCAGTGTCAGTCACAAAAACAATGTCAGCACCCTTTCTTCCATTTGTATTAGTATTATTTCAACATATGCAATGCTACACCGTGAACTTATATTGAAAATTATTATCTCTTAATACAGTATATTTTGTGTTTTGATTCATTATCGATTTATTCCATATTTTTATATTTTCATTTATTTCAAGGTAACTGTTTTAATTTATTATTTAAAACACGGAAATTGTTGTTACTTTGTAATAATCAAGAAACTTGATTTAAATTCTATTCAATCAGCAATTATAATAAAACAGAATGCTTTTGTTAGAAATGCTTACGTGAACGATATGAGCATATAGCAACGCTGATCTTTCAATACAGATCATTTTCAGGTCTCTTTTTATGAAGAGGCCATTTCATAATTTATTTAAATAAGGGATTAATTTTAAAATATGCTTGAAGTAAAGGATGTAATAAGATGCCGAATACAGTCAAAACTGTGAAATCTATTTCTTTACAATTGGCGCAGTAAAAATTATAGGGCTCTATTTCGCTTAAAGAAAAAAAATCAGAATCCAAACCTTTATTTTAGCGTGGTGATATTGAAAATCTTGGTTGGTAGCCCGTTTCTCAAGCTGTGCATTTATCTAATTGAAGGATCCGCACCTTTCACTTGTTAAAGAACGTTTCACATGGGATTATATTCCATAAGTACGTAACATCAACTCGCAATAAGGCGAAAAATAATTGGAATACCTTGCCTTCGTACAAAACTTAGCTCTTTTAAACTATACTAAACAATTTGAATTCGATAAGATTTTCTTACGCCGTTTAAATTTAAATTTTTTATATACGAGGGCTGATTGATAACTAAGGTTTTCTATCTTGCGAATGCGAAAAGACAAAATAATGAAATCAATTTCAAAATGAAGCAAATTTGCATAATTATTTTTCCACATAATCGTCATTTACTGCGACACATTTCTTCAAACGCTGAATCAATTTTTTCATTCCGTCCATGAAAACACTTTCTCCTTTACTGTTGATCCAAGTGCTCAACAGCCCAAACTTCAGTATCTGACGAAAGATTTTGCCCTTTAAATACTTTCTTTAACTTTGGGAATAGCCAGAAAATCTGAGGGTGCCAAATTACGGATGTAAGGAGACTCATCACTGCCTCTAATGTTTCGTTGCTGCAATGCGGTCTGACGTTGTCGTGATGCAACAAAAATTGTATCTTTGTGGTCATCAAGTTTCTCAGTATTGAGTTAATTTTTCCCTTTGGGGATATTCGGTGTGGATGACTCCCTTTACTTCACAGAAACTCCTGATCATAACTTCCTGTTCTTATGAAACTGTTTTTTTTGTTTTACCTCGATTCTTGTTCAAGTTGAGAATGGTATTCTATACTTGAGAGCGTTCTCGCCCCGTCCCATCTATGTGGATAGAGAGGGGGTTTTGACTCTAGGCCTTTGTCTGTGAGGACATGTTCCTCACTATTTTTCTTATTTTGGGATTTTGGTGATTAGCCAAACGGACTATTAGTTTTTCCGGTTATCTGCTGCCTTTTCAATCAAGCCTGGTTCTTTTAGATCTCCGATAATGTCTTGGCCTTGGTGCTACCTTTGGTCCACACTTCTTGTTCATAGACCAGATTTGTGATTAGGATCGAATGGGTCACTTGATGTTTTATTTTTAGGTTTACTGCCTTTGTGATTGCTCTTTTGCTCGTGTAGGCTTTGTAGTCTTGTAGGGAGTCTAAAACCGCACCCAGGTATGCCGCCTTGGTTTTGATTTTAAAGCTTTTACCCAAAGCTTCAATTACTTTTACTTTAAATTTCTTTTTTTTTGGTGGAAATTTCATAAATTGCGCATTTCCCGCATTTATTTTCAATTTCCTTGTCTGAAAATAAGCGCTAATTATCTTTAGCGCTGTTCTGCCGTTCTTTACTGCACTTTCCATAGTTCTCCCCTTGGCCAGTACCACCGTTTCGTCGGAGAATTGGAGCACGGCCGAGATTGGAAAGCACCGGGGATAGTGGTGAGCCTTGTGGCAGGCCCTCTATTGCTTCACGTATTGACGAGATTTAATCTTTGGTTTTGACGTAGAAAGTTTTGTTGGTTAAAAAGGCTTGCACTATCTTGGCTATGTTCAGCGGAATTCCAGCATACTTCATTTTCATGATTATTCCTTTCCTCCACACCTTATTGAAGGCCTTTTTGAAGTTAAGGAAGGCTGCGATGGTGTGGAAGGAGAGTTATTTGGCGCTCGATATCATGGCGTCTATGTTTTCCACTTGCTGTAGGGCCGAGAGGGTTGCCCCCAATCCAAACTGGGAAGTAGGAAGCATCACTTTGGATTCTAGGTACGCTTGTAGGTGTTCGTTTAGAATACTCTCCGTTAGTTTAGCCATACCATGTAATAAGCTAATCGGTATTCTATGTGATGCTTGGGTTGGGTCCTCTTCCTTTTTTGGTATTGTGATTATTGCTACCAGTTTCCAGGTTGATGGGTAGTGACCCAATTTGAATATGGAATTCAAAATGTATGTTATTTCGATTGTTGGTTGTTTTGGGAGGTTCCTTAAGGCTTGGTTGGTAATCCCATCTGCTCTCAGCGCCTTTCTGGGGTTCAGTCTTTGGAGTTTATTTTTGACCTCTTGGTGGTCCGTCCTTATTGGTTCGTGTATTGTTAAATTCTCTGTTTTTACCCATATTCTATGTGCTTCTGTCTCTAAGGGTTTGGGCGTGGTTAAGTTGTTGTAGAATTGGATTTCGAAATCGTCTGCCAAGGCATCTGCTTTGTTTTGCAGGTCAAAGAGGAACTTTACGTCTTTCTGAATTGGGTCATTCGGTTCCTTGTCCCTTCTTATGAATTTAAGCAAGCTCCATAACTTATAATCTCCTTCATCTTCTGCTTCTTTTATCGCTGATTGCCATCTGTCTTCTTTTGCTTTTTTAAAAATGTCGTCAACTTCTTTTGCAGTATTTTTTCTTATCTTTCGCTGACATGCTTGTTGTCCATTCTTTTTTAGCCTTATTTTTTTGTTAGGATCCCTTTTTGCCTAGTAGTAAGGCCCCATCTGCTTTGGGTGATGTTTTTCATACAAATTTTGCTTTCTTCTAGAGCATTTGTTATGGTTTTGGTGACTCGATAGATCGCTGTTTCGATCCCCTTCGTTGTCTTAAGAGATAAGGATGTCTCGAATTTTTCCATTTTGTATTGCAATTTCGGCTAGTATATCTTGATTTTTGGGCTTGCGTCAGATGATTGTTGGGAAAAAGGTCTTCAAAGATAGCTAGAAAGTGATCCGAACATAATTCGTGATGAGTTTCTATTTTCATTTGCTTATTGAACTTGTGCACTAAGAATATGTCAATAACGTCCCCTCTCCACCTACCTGGACTGTCCTTGCGTCTTCTGGGCCCAAAATGTTGGTACTGCAACTTGTTAAGATGAATTCAGATAAGATTTTGCCGTTTTTATTCTGAATGCGGCTTCCCCATGAGGGGTGTTTAGCATTAATGTCTCCTCCTATGATTGTAGCACCATTCTTTATGAGTTCTCCCAGATCTACTTTTTTCAGTGACTTTCTGGGAGGGTTGTATGCCGAAAATACTATCAAGACTTGTGCCCCTACAACTTCTATTGACCCTATGCACCGGATAGTTGATAGTTCTCTGCAGCATATGCTGTTGGTAATTAGGAGGGCCACTCCTCCTCCTGGGTCCCCCTTTCTGTCTTTTCTTATCGTTCTATACCCTGATATGTGAAGGGGTTGGTTTTGCTTGGTGTGAGTCTCGGTGAGGAATGCTATGCCGATTTCTTTGGAACGTAGGAAGGCTTCTGGCTCGGTTTTCTTTTGGTTGATTCCGTTAGTATTCCAGGTCAAAAACTTGCAGTTTATCCTAGAGCTTGGATTTGTCAAATAATATTAGGTAAAAGTTTCTTCGAAATATTTGATATTTTTTCCTCTGTGTTGCTTTCCTTGTTTTTGGGCGGCGGGCATAGCTGTGGATTTTTTGACTCTATCTGCGTATAAGATGTTGGATTTACCTTCCGCTTTTTTGATCTTGTCGACCTTGATTTGGATTGAGTTTTTTGGACCGATCTTGTGCAAGCCGTGTGTTCCCCGCCACAATTACTGCATTTGGCTAGAGTATTCTTTGGTTTGGGGCATTCGAACGATGGGTGATCCCCCGCGCACTTAACACATTTGTAGGGGGCTGTGCACCTATATGACACATGCCCGTAAAGTTGGCAACGAAAGCACTGAGTTGAGGTCGTTGGTCGTCTTTTTGGTTCTGTTGACATTTTTAAGTTCATAACTTGAGTGATGTCAAAGATTTCTTTCCCTTCGGTGTTTTTTCTGTGTTTATCAGCATTAGGGGAAACTCTCTTGTTCTGTTCTATGGTCTTTTGATTGAGTTTACTTTGAACCCTCTGCCTACCAGATCTTATTCAACTTCTTCGGTTTGTATGCTTTCTGGAATCCCACTAATGACCTTTAGTTCTTTCTGGTAGTTAGAAAGAGTGATAAGGGATCTTCTGGCTTTCTAGAATGCGCCTTCTAGTCCTATAATCGTCTGTTGTTTCAGGAAAGAGCTTTATGCCTTCTGCGTTATTTGTGGATCCTATTATTTTAGCATTGTTTAGCTCCGCCGTCTCTTGAATGAATTGGAGCTTTGGTTTATTCCGGAGAACTAGTGGCGGTGGTGCTCTGGTTCTTTTCACTATGATTTCGCTTTCGTTTTCTTTTTTTTTGACTTTGGGGGTGCCCTTGAGGAAACTTGAGAGACGGGAACTCTTCTGTGGACTTCTTCAGAGGTTCTTCTTGTCATTTGTACCCCTCTTCGGGGATTACCATTTTTTCGGTGTTGTCTGTTTCATTTTCTTTTGTAGTTGCCTTCTTTCTTTTCTTAGTATGTTTGTCATGAAAGTGCTCGTCGTTCTCTGTAGCATTCTTCAGTGCTTTCTGTTCCACGAGAAGTCTCAGAATTCCATTCTCCGCCTTCTTGATGTAATATTTCTAGGCCTCTATTTCATTTCATATTAGAATTAATTTGGATTCTAATTCTCTTGCTGGATCTGTGTTGGTTATTTGCAGCTTTACCGGTTTCAGAACCTCGATTCTCATTTTTACTTTTTTCTCGCTGTTTGATTGTACTCGACCCACCTACTCTAGGAGTAAGGGGCCTAAGGTACAATTAACTAGTTGACAAATTAAATCTAGGAGGAGAACGTGTCTGCTTCCCAAGCCTAACGGCTCACTACTTCTTATGGAGTTTTTAAATTCTGTTATAAGTGGAGAACTACGATATCGATATTTCATTGACCGCCGCTTATTTTCGGGGTAATACTGATGAACTCACGATTCATCCTTGGTGAGTTCATGAGAAAATCATCTCCTTCACATCGATACTGATTAAGAAATTCTTGATGAATGTTTTTTCTTTGTTCTTTCATGTCATGCATTAATTGTCAAAGGACACATTTAGCGGAAATTTTTTCGTAATTCAACTTCTAGGAAATATGCTGGGCTTTTTTTGACCATGCCTAAGTGCCAAGAAATTTCGTTTTGTTTAATCCGGCGATTTCTTTGAATTAGTGGATGCATGATAATGGTCAACCTGATCGAGTTCTGTCAAACACCTTTATTTCGCCTCTTTGCAGAGTTTTGCAAGTCGAGCACGCTACCGAACATTCTTCATATCTATGCAATTGTTACCGTAAATAGCTTGTAAACAGCTATAAATTTTGATATCACTGCTCGTTGCTTGATACGAATTTCAGAAATCGAACTCATGATCAATTACACTGTCATACAATGGCGCTACACAGGTATTGAAAATTTGTGTACTTAGGCTAGATACTCGAGGCTATAGACAGGTAGGAACTTGTTTCTATCCCCACTACTCAGACACTGGCGTTCAACTGTGAAAGTTAAACCATCGTAATATAGGTGCCATTATTTTTTTAACTTATAGTGCTGTATACAGTGCGCGCCTGGATTACATTTTATACTCTTCCGCCTTTTAATTTCCTATTCCACTTTATTAACAACTTTGTGAGAAAATAAGAGGAAAAATCGATACAGAAAATTGCCTAAAGATATTTTGTTTTTTCAGAACAAACTACAAAATCTTCAAAATGGCGTAATGTTCTTCGAATTACGAAACAATAGAAGCTGTAGAAGGCTAATTTGCAGGGTAAGAAAATTTTTCTTCTAAGAGGTTACAGACGTTGCAGAATCTCTGTAAAAGTTTATCATTTTAAAAAAGGAATGCGTTGAATAAAAGATATCTTCATTTCTTTTTCTAAAGTAGGCTTGTCAGGTCGTCAACGCTCGATAAATTTATTTTCTCTTTGTTTCGTACCGAAAATTGCTACACCCAGGAATTATGCACGCACAATAATTTTTATGCGATTCAGGGCGCGTATATACAATTTTGAGATATTATGTTCCAAAATTGTTATTTGTTTGATATTTTCGAATATTTAGTGGCCTGAACTTTACTCCTTATTCTCCCTAAGGGTTGAGTGTCTACTGCCGACATAATCAACGCTTATAATTTGCTCTGTGATTGTAATCCGAACGATTTCGACTTTTCCCGCTTTTCTCTGGACGTTAGACGGTACAAAGTGTCTCATCTTAATGCACCCCTAATACACAACAAAGAAATAGCAAGTAATATCCATTAACTTCTGCAAATATATAATACACTGGATAGTCCGAAGACGTAATATCTGTCTATCATCCAAACCACCCGACTCCATTGATCTGTTTAAGGCCGACATTAGCTCCGTTTTGATGCAAACTGATATATATGTTGTATTGATAACAACTTCCATCCGACAATCTAAAATTACCAAATCATCCAAACGAATGTTTGTAGAATGGGCCAGTGACTACTTGAAGTAGTTGCGCTGCAGCTGATGATTTTCGAGATTACTGCAGAAATTTGAATCTTTTGAAGATTTTTCTTTAGCTACAGTCTTTATTTTGAATTTTTCAAGTTAAGTGTACTGTTATTATTGTGACGTTTCTAATTATGCAAACTTTGATAATAGGATTTTCTAATAAATTGTTAACCCTAGTCCTTACGGTTTGCCATAAATTTAAAACATCCATTTTGCAGTAACTCTCTGAATAATGGAAAAATCTTAAACTAGATGTTGCGCACACAGAACACAATATGTATGCTTGATGTATGTAGCCTGTTAACTTATTCATTCGTGTTATCTATACTCCGGGAGTTTGCAAAAGTAGTCATTATTATTTTATAGAATACACGTTACTGCGGATGGAGGACTTAATGCATTGGATAAAAACGAAATCAATGCATAATCCACAATAATCAAATGTTGCACAGCTGATGCTCAGTTGCTTCCTTCAACTTAAATTCAGTTTTATAAAGAAAACACTGTCGCGGTATTCATCATATGTTTGAAATTTACATTTTCTTCCTAGATTATAAAACTTCAGAAGAGAAACGATTTCTCTAATGAAGCAAGTTCAAGGTAAGAGTGGAAACAAAATTTTAGCCTTAATTAATTAACATAATTACTGACAGGTTTAATTAAAGATAAAAGCAGCCCTTTTTGTAAGTTGTTTTTATCTTTAATTGAGCTCGTTGATACTTATGTTAATTAATTAATTGTAGTACCATCTTGAAGTAGACTTGAATTCTTAGCTGAGATATTAACGTTTTAATATAAATTATTTCGACTTTGACCTTAAACCGTCTCGCTAGAGAAATCGCTTCTCTTCTCAGGTTAAAATCTAGGAAATTAGGTCTCACGTAGTCAGAGTATTTCGTTTTACTTTTTCTTCTTCTGTGATTTAGTTGCATTGTACTCATTAATAGATCTAGATGAAAGATACCTCCCACTTTTATTTATACTTCTGGGCAAACACGTAAGTTTACTTTGTCTATATCTACAACTGAACTTACCATGTTACCAAAAATTGTACACATGTGTCATTTTCAAAATATTCTATAAATTTCATTGATATATAAGGCGTAGTAAAAAGAAATCCATTATTTTGGCATGAAATTTAAGGCTTTATTTAGCATAGTTAGAATGATCCAATTTAGGTCAAATATGCACCGTTTTGTTCGACAACTTGTTGCCATTTTGAAGGTAATTCCATTATACCTCTCTCATAGAAATCCTCGTCACTATTGGCAAAAAACTGGGACAGTCGATTTTCACAAGCTTTTCTTGAGGCGAATTTTTCACCAGCAAAATCATTCGCCATATACAGGAACAGGCGGTAATTACTTGGTACCAGGTCCGGATTATAAGGTGGATGCATAAGAACCTCCCAACCAAGATCCCGGGGCTTTTGAAGAAAAGTGTGGCCTGGCGTTGTTCTGATGGAACACAATTCCCTTCCTGTTGGCCTTCAGTCGGTCCTATTGTTGACAGTACCGGTCCAGATTAAAAGTTTGGCCGTAGAGGAGCAGCTGATAGTAGAGTATTTCCTGCCAATCCCATCAAACGCACAGCAAAACCTTCCTGACCGTCAATGTTGGCTTGCCCGCCGTTTGCGCCGGCTCAACGAGATTCAACCACGACCGTTTCCGCTTGAGGTTGTCGTAAGTGACCCAGTTTTTATCACCAGTCACCATCCGCTTCAGAAATGGGTCGATTTTGTTGCGATTCAGCAGCGATTCGCAAATGGAAATTCGGTGCATGAGCTTCTTTTTGTATCCAGCTTTATTCAAATGGCTCCAAAGGCTTTTTATGCCATATTTAGCTCCTACAAAATGTAAACAGTGCTTAGATGACGATTGGACTCGACGATTTCCATTATTTTATCGACATTTTCGACAATTGGCCTTCAGAACGGAATCAACGAAACCAAAATTGCACTTGATTGGCTGTTACAGTATCAGGACGATAAAAACTATTCACATTTTCAGCTGCCTGGCTTGCATTTTCGCCTTTATCGAAGAAAAACTGTAAAATATGGTGTATTTTCTCTTTGCTGGTGTCCATATTTGACTCACGCTCAAACAATATTGAGTCAAGCAATCACAAAACTATTTCAGAAGTTTAATTAGTACGAAGTCTTATCTTTCTAACGCCATCTAGCGTAACCCCATCGAACTTATACAACGCGAGATACATATTACTAAAGCCAACTATTGGAAAAATAATGGATGTCTTTTTATTACATCTTTTATGTTTAAGGCCAAAGAAAATTTTATTAAAAAAAAAATGTTTTTGAAATTGCCTTTTTTGAAAAATACTTTTCGCATCATTTTAATCATCAATTTTAAAACGACGTGTATTTCTAGTTCTTCTGTCTTCATTTAGCAAGTAGGGTTTCTGATTTTGTAACACCTTCAACATAATGAGTATATCACAGATCCGCAATGTTTATTATCTTCTAGGTTCAAAATCAGTTGGACGTACTAGGCAGATTGTTAGTAGGAGTCAAAATTTGAAGGCTCTAACTTGCAATTCAGTTTTGACAAACACCCGTGATTGACTTAGAAAATTTGCCCCTCAAGCGCCAATTAATGTTCTCAATTGAACCTTTGGCCTAATTTACCCAAAATCACACATCACACATATTTCCAAGTTTTTTCGAATGGAATCCAATTTTTAGCCCTGGTCAACCAAACTCTCATCAATACGCTCCTCCTCAAATCTTTTCCAATGACACCTCACTCGTCAAAACTTGCCGTTTACGAAAATCACATTTGTGCCTTTTTAAAAGTTAGCGTCAAATGCTTTAATTAATTAATGTTCCCCAGAAATTTAATAAAATTCGCACCAATTTGATTTCTTTAAAATGTTTTAGCGATAAATTAATCAATGGCCAAAATGCAATGGTGATTGAGCAAAGCAAGGTTTTAGCTTAAGTACACCCCTTAAGTAACACAACTATCGCGGTACATTTATTAAAAAGTTTTTAAGTTGTATAATTTCAATTTACTTATCAGATCAAAAGTTGCTCCGGGACAGATACTCAAAACAACTATTTTGAAATATTACTGCTAATATAAAAACAAATACTTGCATGAATTGGTGTCATTTAAATTTTACGATGCTTCCGCATCATTATTAATTAATTAACAACGTCAGTGTTCCTTCAGAGCAGATTAAATATACATATGTATGCAAATAATATGAAATAAGAAAGAATGAACTATTTTTAGTGTTATTAAAAAGTGATCACGCAAGATACACCTGCAAGTTTTTCTAAATGATTTTAATAACAATTGACCTTGGAAATTTATTATGTCTGAGTATCTAAACTATTTTATCAATGGGTTTGACCGAGGGAAGATTTTAGAATTTTCGGATTACGTCAAATAAACAAATTAGTAAATTCCTAGGAATTCTTAATTCTTCATTAAACAGGCCGGAATCAACATTTATTAAAAAAAACAATTAAGTAATACTTTATAGCATGTAAATTGTAACACTATTGCGTACAACTATGTAACTTATAAAAGTAAACGTAGTGGAAGGCAGAGAAAGCATATTGCGTCAAATACATTTAATAGTTTCCCTCTTTGAACACGGTGAAATAATTTATCTAAAATTAATTTCAGTTTGGTATTTTTATATTTCCTCACTTTAATCTTCAGAAACAATTTTGTGCGTTAAACTGCGTTCCTATTTTTAAGAAAATGAATTTCCTGAAACGTAAAATAAAATCACGGCAAAGAAGGTTAATATATCAAATCAACTAATAATGACATCTCGGAATTGTAACTCGTTATAGATGTAAAGAACAAATTGTCAAAGCAGTTCAAAACTTTCAACGAACACAAGGTTCTATCCAAAATTTCCGAGAATTTCTTTACAAACACTAATTCCTAATTTCTGCTCTCACTCTTGAAGTAGTCACCTTGAGCTTTTCCCTATAGCTAGAATCTTTCAACCTGACCTTCATTTCATGTGTACTGGGTAAGGAAAAACAAAAGACCTCAGACAAGGCTAGCTGAAATGCAAGAAAGAACCTTTCTAGGGGCGTTATCGCTGTACACAATTAAGTACGATATAAAATTCATAGTTTCGTTGCTGAATTGAAATGAAATATTTAGTAAACAGAGAGTAACAATAGTTATAATTTAATGAATGGTAATCTTATTTGCAAGAATACCAAAGGTAAATAATAATGAATTACTAAGCATGAAAGATTATTATACACAGGATAGTGATTAAATACATTTGAATGAAGATCCGAGAAATATAAAAAAGAATTTATAGAAGTTGAAAGTTTATTAGGTACCAAAGTAAATCTCTTCATATTTTAATGAAGTTTTGTTAAATTAATCAAAAATTAAATATAAAATCAGTCTTCCGAAATACTCGAATTAATAACTTTCTAAATGTTTACTAAAGCCATAATAAATATTTATCGTAAAGCATCATAAATTAGCTACTATAAAATTGAGATTGATACAAAAGCAGTCTTATTAAATATCAAAACGGTAGTAAAGAAAACTGTTGGTTTTACATCTAAAATACTATTCACAAAAGATATTGAGGTCAAATTTATTTAAAAAGTAAATTTTGATTGAAAAGCAGTCGATACTGAAATCACATACTAATTTATGTAATCAGTTCAAAACATTCTGTTTTTAACTGCGGAACATTATGGAAAATTAATCAAAGTTGTACGGTAATATGACTATTTCAATTCCTACATTTGAGCGCATTGCAGAACTAATTTGATCGACAATCCTGAACAAAATGGCTGGTTTCAAGGGAACTATTTCTTAGATTATAGTTGTCGTAAAACAAAAAATTCAATTAGATTCATATTTTAACGCAAATAGACATACACAGAGATTATGTATACTAAAGAATCATAGTTTGTGTGATAATTTAGGTTAACTTGCATTTTTAATACTTAATTTAATGCATTTCAATGTTTATATACTTACAGCGCCATTACTTAAAACGCAAAGTCTATATCGATTTTCCGTAGTCACCTAAATTCAATCATCATACACTAACTTTGATATAACATTGCAATTATGTAAAATTTTGCATCTGAGTACAGGAAAACTGGAAAAATGTATTTAGTACTAAATAAAGAGGTTTAAGTCTAAATTTAAAGCAAATAATGTTAAATAGAAAGAATTAACAAAAAATAATCATTGCATATAAAAGAAGAAGAATCCGTGGAAGATTAGATCCAACGAGTACACCGTGTGGGGAATGATGATTATGTTGTTGGGCGAAAACGCATTATCCTAGGGCATCTCAGATCATGTATTCTCACAATTCTTTAGACATCCCAAAATGTCAAATTAAGAATTATCTGCCTGGTTGGAAAAGACTCTTTATGCACACTTTCGTGAAGGTTGATAATGATAATCAATACGCCTTTTTACCGCCGTGGGATCGGTTTTTGAATTGCAAGATTTTTGCATCGTTTTCGGGTTACCCATGATTCAGATGGATCAGAAGTTAGGATTGTCTTTAACTGTGCACACGTGAAACCGGTTTCGCTAATCATTGTTAAAGACATAAAGTACAGACTTCTCTGCAGTTCTTCTCATGTACACTTCATTCGCCAATAAGACGATTATAGACACCGTGATGTGATTATCATTTCATGTACTTTTGCTAACTATTCTTACGTTTTATTTGACAACGGTAAGCTTGAATACTTGTCATCCCTTTGAAACGTTTGAACTATTTTTGACCAACTTAAAACTTGCTCACCGAAAGTGAGCATTAGCATTTTTCATGGTTTCTGCAGATGTTTGTTCCTTAGCATTAATCATTTCAGAAATCGTAAAAACACGTGCACTGAGCGTAATGTAAACTGCCGAAGTTCAGAATCATACACTTGTAGAAAAGCTGTTTCTCGACTGATTCCCAAAAAATATACCCCCAAGTACCTGGGCACAAATTAAAACATAGAAGGAGTAATACTTTAATTCCCAGAAAAGTTAGATTAGAGTTCCGCTGCAACTGTCATCGAGTGCAGACTTGTTCCTTGGTAGTTGTTGCTACCTGAGTTCCGTTGTGCTGTACCTTAGATCCCTTCTACTTGTAGCGGTGGGTCGGATGCAGTATAAGAAAACCACTCCGATTATCAAACCGTTATCATGGACTTTGAGAAACTCAATAGCGATCTTCGAGAAGCGCAGGAAGGCGCCAAGCGCCTAAAGAAGTTAGCGGCTGCATCAAATGAAGCCAAACTGACGTTAAGTACCGGCGCAATCCCAAAGCGCTCAACCGCCGCAAAACCAACCCCAACATCCGCATCACTGCCGGTAACTTCTCAGAAAACCACCCAAGAGACCGTAAAGACGATTCTGGAGGATACGGTGTATTCCTCCGAAGATGAAACCACTCACGTTAAAGCCAACGATGGTTTCACACTACAAAAAGGAAACAAACGCAAGCCCGCTAGACAGGTCGCGGGACCTGCCGCGAAAATAACGACGGCGAATAGATTCGAACCACTCGCAGAAGAAAGAAAAGAAGCGCCAACAAGCCAAAGAAGAGCACAAATTCCGCCCAAGAACGTCGCTCTTAGCATTAGAATACAACCTTCAACCGAAGACGACTTCAGGAAAGTGACGAAATACCTGAAGGAGCGGAAACTATCGTTCCGCACCTTTCTACTGAACAAAGAAAAACCCTTACGGGTGGTAATCCGCGGCCTACCTACCGAAATAGGCAATAAAGAGGTAAAAGAAGACCTAATCAGACTAGGGCTTCCCGTACTATCCACCAGAAGGATGCACAGGGGACCCGAGAAGATACCTATGCCATTAATCTACGTGGAGTTAGAAAAATCACCCGAGGGAAAGCCCATTTATAGTCTGAAAACCATTGTAGAACTCAACATAAATATTGAATCTCCGAGATGATCAAAACAGTGGTACAGTGTCATCGGTGCCAAGTGTTCCGACACACACAACGGCGCTGCAACGCGACACCGAAATGCGTTAAATGCGGTGAAGATCACCACATGTGCGAATACGCCAAGTGCTGCGAGCAACCACCAAAGTGTGGAAACTGTGGCGGAGCGCACACCGCCAGCTTCAAGGGGTGCTCTAGAAGACCCAAACCTTCAGCGAGCTTATCGCTTCCTACAGCGAGACCTGCAGCAAGGGCTGCAGAACAGCACCTAAGAGGAGGCGCATCATACACCTCCGCAGTAATGAGGGAGGAGACCCAATAAACTACGAAAACCTTCTCTATGGATGTTCCTAAAATCCGGCCGCCTCCTAGTGGACGCCACAAAGGCTGTGGCATATTCGCAGAATGCATTGCAAAAGTTTTGCAATGCCTACCAGAATTACTGGAAATCTTTCAGAATTGAATCTAACGCCAAAAGAACCACACCCCACCCACTAAGGGCAATTGGTAGCTACACGCACCGACGGCAGAAAACCTCGTATAAAAAAAATGTATCCGACAGAAGTAAGGAGATTAAATCTCGGGACTCCAATCGTCATTTAAAGTTACGTCAGAATGGTCATCCGTGAGATAATTTTACTGTAATTAGGAAAACAATCGTGTTTACATATGCTTCAACGATTATGCGTGTAACTCGTAAATTGATAGCGCAATTTTTTAGTTGCCATTTCTAAAACTGTGGTGTAAAAATAGATGTGTAACGTCTGTAAAAATTTTCAAAAGCTCTATGGGAACATTGAAGTTGTTGCAGGTGGCACAATCTTCGAAATAATACACTTACAAAAAGCACGTGTGCCTCGTTCGAAATTCAAAAGAATACCTGTTTTTCGATTAGAAAGGTACAACTCACAATAAATTATTTGCCCAAGAGCAAACAGTCAATCCGTAGTGTTAGTGAAAACAGCTGATAAGTATACGAAAATCTATTTGGAGAATAAGACACCAATTTCTGTCTCCACCACAATCAGTCTTGAGCATATTGCGTTAAGAATTCGCGAGATTCTGGTTTAAAATCTCTTAAAAAAAATTGGACAATTAACCTTAGGCAAACATTTACTGGCATTTCTAGAATCTGACATAATGCAACAACGTAACTCCAACGTATTCTGAAAAAGGAGCTGCAATAATGTTCCCATTAGCAACATGATCGCCTCACAAAACGAACCGCTTCGTAAAGAAAGTACTTTAAAGGTTACATCAGCGATCAATGCACAGCTAACTAAACACCGATTTTACGGAAATATCCCAGGAATTCAACTATCTTACCTCATAATTTATTTATCGTGCAACCAAAACAAGATAAGTCCCAAATCGGGTAGTAATAGAAAAGCGTTGAACAAGAATCTCACGTCGACACAAAATATTTTAATTCATACACTGTGATCAATGAGTACAGCTGCCGAGCGCTGTCCAGGATCATCAATACTGGAAGCGACGCGTCGAACTTTGGTAACAATGTGTGACACTGAGATATGGTTAAGAAAAAGCGTGTTTTAAATTGCGCACTATATCATGAATCGCAAACAACGCATTGTTGTGGAATTTGGTTTTAAACTGCAAAGAAGTATTTACCGTGATACTACGGTAACCATGAAGACAATTTTAATGCAAGTCGAGCGATTTGGGCATGATTGTGAATCAACTGGCGGAAAATCTCGATCTTCAATCTTCGATCTTGTTGAGCAAGCGAAATTGGCTGAAATTTGCGTCCAAAATATTTTAACAGCAGATCGCGAAATACGAATTTCGTTTCAAAAGATTTGGCGATTGAACCAAAGAAACAGCGTTTGTCAATTTCGTTAGAGTTACGCGATACCAATTTTTAAGAATCGTAATCACGATAGATAAGACCTGAATTTATGTTTATGATTCTGACACGAAGGTGCGGAGTTCTCAATGGAAATCGCCCTGTTCTCCCCGTGCGCAACTATCAAGACAATTCTGACTGAGTTGTGTGGACTGAATTTGTACATAAAAGCTCTACAATGAGCTCTGAGCTTCTTAGAGCGTTTAAAGAACGATATGTAGAAAACGACCTGCAAAATAGACTAACGTGTCGCACATCGCTTCTGATACGGTATTTTGTCAGGTAAGAATATTGCAGTTTGCCTCATATGCTTTATTCGCCAGATCCAGCACGTGCAACGTCTGGATCTTCCACAAAATCAAAACGTTTTGAATCGATTCAAGGATTGAGGCAATTATGATAAAGCTACGAAAGACACTCAGCAAATAGGAGTACCAGAGCTGCTTCAAAAAGTGATAGAGTAAGCGTGGTTTCTGATGGAAGTATTCTGAAGAGGAAAGGGATATCTTGGTTTATTTAAAACACTCAGCGTATTTTATGGCCACACCACGTGTTTTATAAACGATTCTACCCCATTCAAGACTGCTTATTTTGGTACAGCTTTGGAAAACAACTTCTTGTGGGTTTAAAAGTATGAAAAATAATGAGTTTTTTCGATTGACATACTTTTAAAAAGTTTAAGAAGGAATTGTTCTACTGACATAGTACGCCTCCTACCATCCCAAAAATAATCTAAGAAGTTACGCACTTTTAGTGTATGTTTAAATTTGCCTAGTCTAACCGACTTTGAGGACGAAATTAATTTTTTTTAAATTAAACAGCTATTTTCTACTTGAATGCATTTATTAAGAATATTACAATACGTATATGGCAGAAAATAATTTTTAACACTGACCCAAACTTAGGAATATGGTGGTCTCATATAGTGACCACTAGAAAATTAGTAGCATATACTTACTGGGTATAACAATTTTTGAAGTAGTTTCTTTTTTCACATAGACAGAGGCCGACATTTCAGGTTGTACATTTGCATGCAGAACGGTGTGGTTCCTTCTTTGTGCTGCAGTGTGCGCATCGCAATGATGTGATTCGTGTAGGCATATGTGCACTTTTGCTGAATCGTATTTCTTGTGATACAGTTGTTTTGAATTTATTCATAGGTTTCTCGGCAGATTTTCATCCTCTCTTGGAAATATAAGGTTCAGCACTAATCAGTCTTGTAGATAATTCAGTCGGAATTCCTTCAGTGTCAGTTTTGATGGGAACCTTTCTTGGAAATGTATGAAAACGTTTACCACTGCTGCATCCAAAACATAAAAAAAAAGATACGATGCCACCATTTATGAGACTTTCAATGCACTTCATACAAAGGTTTTAGTATGTCCAATTTGTCGACATAACCCATGTGACGATTATAGTCTTTGACCATGATAGGGCATGTTAGATCCTCACAAGTACCATTTGTTTTTCGCCTACTTACTGATTCGACAGTGGTAGGATTGTGATAGTTGCCCAGAAACAGAACTGATTTTCTGTCCATCCATTTCAAATATGCAATTCCATTTGTAGATATATGGAAATCAGAATCACCTTCCTTCAAGTGTTTGTCATCCTTCAAATCTCTTGGCATTCCCTTACGATTTTTTTGTGCTGTTTCACAAGTATATAATCCTTTTGCTCATAATGATTTCTGTAGCACCACAAAATTGAAGTAATTGCCAACGAAGGTCTTGTGGTGCTTACCTAAAAGACTTCTGGTCAAGTCCGTTACAACGCGATGTCCCAAATTGTTCTCTAAAATGTTATCCACCTTTCCTGTGTAAATTTAGAACTGACACGTAGTCACTAGAATCTACCCGGATCCATACTTTGTAACCTCGTTATCGGTTTTAGGGGCATATGTTGCCATATCCTGCTTTTACCTTTAAAAGGAATCATAAATTCATCTATGAATTGGGCTTCATGTGGACGCATCGCCATCAAATATGTTTCGCTCAAATTATCGAGTAGCGGACGTAATTTTTATAAAGTTTGTCAAAATTCTTTTCACTCTTCTTGGGATGCCTCTAGTTATCGTCTGGAGTAGATGGAGTAGCCATGAAAAACGATATCTAGGCATTACAGAACTTATGTATTCATCCCTGAACTCAGGTCTTGAGGATCAGTAATCCTTAAAACTTAGAAGCTTAATTAATCCCATCAACAAGTTGAGTCCAAGAAATATCTTTATTTCATCTACATTTGTTGCCATAAATGCATTATGATTATCTCCTTTTTTCTGGACAGCGTATAGGTTGGTCTGAAATACTATATCCTCAATAAGATCCAAAGGAAGTAATTGTAAGAATACGTTTACAGGATTCTCAACGTCAGATGGTAGATTCGGACCTACTTCTTCCGAAAAGTCCTTTGGCAAGCCACAGTTCGAAGCGCTTGATGTACAGTTCTCACCATCGAAGTTTTTTTGAACAGCAGAAAGAGGTAAATTGTCCTCGCTGTCCCAGTCATGATCATCATTTATACAGAACGTACTATTACGGTTGCCATCCATGAAGTTTACACTCATTTCATCAATATTGAAGACATTGTCGTTTTTATTCTTATTCGGGGGCATTTGTATTTCATCCTCCTCAAACGACACAGCAGAGTCACTGTCGGATGGAATTTCATCCAGTAACTCATGATACTCCTTTGTATTCATGTTTTCAATGTCCAAATAGGACCACTCTTATTTTCCTGTAAAATAACGAAAAAAGCGCATAACACCCTAGAGGTTACAGCGCCTAATTAATTAGTGCATTACTTACAAGCGATGCACAGCAGAAAGCTAATTTACATTTTTCATTACGCATACACAGGTTTAGAATAACAATAAATAAATATTTACTTGACATTGTCGATAAAATTTCGCAAAACACTATAAAAGCAAGAACCTATTGTACATTGCACCTAACCCCTTTTTGTACAATACGCGCTAGTAGCCAAGTGAGAACAAAGTGAACGCAGGTTTGGCGACAAATAAATTTCCACAAGCAGCAAGTAATATAGGCAACACAACAACAATGTGGTTACGTAGAAGATCCACCAAGAACATAGGGCAAGATCATTAGATTGGTGGTATCTGGTACTAACCGCTAGTACTCAAAGGGTTAAGTATCTTTTATGGAAAATTTTAATGGCTTGTTTTGAACTTGTGAAACCTAATCGAGGTTTGAATTTTTTCCGAAATATTTAATGTTTCTCAAGAGTCTCATTTTTTTATTAATGGAATTGTGTAATTAGTCTCACTTAAAAAGCATGCCACCGATTTCTGCAACGGCTTCTATGGATCGCTATTTTACTATTATTCTAACTACCACTTCGAAGACATTGTCAAAACATTTGAATGTACGTAGTGAATAAAGTTCATAAGTTTCTGGCCTGATCAACTTCAGATGATTAAAACAAAATCCAACCCCCACCAGGGATTTCTTGTTATTATATGCACCGACTCAGCGCTTTATTTCAGACTATCTGGGTCTACCTTTGATTCAAGGTGGATATATCGACAAGGTTTTCAAAATTGAAACCTGATATTAAGCGGAGATCAAATTCGTAAGTAAAGGTGATCGTCCACCAAATTGTATAAGTAGTGATTGTTTCCCAGCATAAAAATGGGCTAAATTATAAACTTTGTCGGGTTTTGTTGGCGTTCCGTACCAATATTTAAATTTACCGCCGTACGTTTACGATAAATTCAGGACGACGAAAATATACAGAATCTGTCGGAACAAACACAAGAGACGAGTTTTTATTCTCGGTGGCGATTAAAAAATTAAGAAAATAAGGTGACCGTTGTAAGCGATTTTTCACTCTTGTGGATTACGAATGTGTATAATTTGTAATAACTTGTAGTGAGACCACCGCGATGTGGTACTAAAACACGCGTATGTCGTACGTGATAGCAATCGGTCGTGTATGAGTGATTTTTGAAGTTTCCCGGGTGAGTGCAAGGTTTCCGCAAGAGTAAGTGTGGCGGAATCCCAGTTCTGAGAAGCCAACTAGTAGATTTCTGGGGAATTACCTGTATTTTCCACCCCGTTCGCAGCTTTATCAAACATATGAGTCCACTGCGAGCGCAGGAACGTGTAAAAGTCACTGCCGACGATTCTGGTGCTTTTGGGTAAGCGAGTAGCCCTATGACACATCGACCTAAACAAAGGTATTTGTTATTACATTTTTTGCTTTAGTATTGGTTGCCTGTAAAGGCGTATGTGGTATGTCAACGTGTATCAGCGGGAATCCAGTGTAATTTATACTCCCGGCTGCCGACTATTGTAGAGCCCAGCTTAAATCATTCTCGTTTTGAGGGGAGCCTGTCAGTACATAATTGTGACTAGTAGATTTAGACAATAATTTTAGTTTATAGTAGATTGGTTAGTCTTCCCCGTGACTCTTGACTTAAGCCACATTCAAGAGCCGGAGAAGTTTTCTTGTAACACTGTGTGTTCTGTTATAGTTTTTTGTGTATACTGAATAAGCTATTTCGTTAGATATAGATAAATAGCTACTCACCAATTGGACTTTCATTTTAAACTTAGAATAAGTTAACTGTGATTATTTCGTATTTCAGGAGATATGTATAGTCAAGGTCACCCCCCCCCCTAACGATGATCTTAATTCATACTGATATTTGGGGCCTAGGTAAGAGGCAAATCCGAGACAACGCATTTATAGGTCGCGGAACCGTTTTTTCCTGTTCCTAAGAACAGTTCGGTTCATTATACGGCCAACAAGGAGCAATCGCCCCCCCCCATCTTCAAACCTTTTGTACGTAATTCCAGCGTTTTTTCCTTAAAGTGTGGACGTGCTGGTGAAATCTGTCCCGGGTCCCCCTCGTCCGGGAAGCTAGCGGGACACCAGCATCATCGTCGGACGTAACACCAGCCGCGTATGTGACAACTTTAGAAAAAACTCCTTGCTTCGTCAACAAATCCAGAAATAATTAACCTTGTAGAAGCTAAAGTACTCAGCGACCAACGTTTAAAGATGAAGTAACTCTAAAGCATCCGCTGTCAGAATTATTAAGGAACGTTTATATGGATAAGATTAGTACAAATATATAACGACTATTAAATTAGAGAAGGCTGAAATATCAGTTTCATTAGAGCATCTGTCATTCTTAAAATTGGCCGCCAGATTGCGACCTCGCCTTCGGCGGCTGAAAATAAAATCACACGAAAATAACATTGCTTATTAAAATGAGCTGTAAAATTATTTGAAATATGTGATTTAATCCATTTTCGGCACTAACATAAATTAATAACAAATGTATCCAAAAAATTACAGCATTAATTAATTTTGTAAACAACACCTTTTCTTTAAAAATCTTGAACTCCAAAGATCTTTATTTTAATAAATCTTTCTTTTGAAGACAGGTTTTGCAACTGCCTTGGCCATAACTTCGTTTTTATAAAGTAACCTTACAAACATGCATTCTGTTGTAATCAGAAGCAACGCAACCAGTTGTTGTGTACTCGAGAATGGGGAAAATTTGATATAGCATATCAGGTTTTTTTTTATTATCTCCACACAATGTCGATGCTTTACGAGCTGCAAAAGAGGCTTTGGACATACATTGCAGTGAATTTATCGACGGTAAGGCGTGGTTGCTCGGCAGACCCAGCTTTTCATATTCATTGGAATGGTCCTATTAGCGTTCACTAACCTAATATTGGTCGGAAATAGTGTAAGATCAGGTCAGAAACATCTTTGTATTGTACAGCACCGAGAGTTTTTAAGGAAAACAAACTCTGTCTAATTACCAGCTTTTTGCAAATCTAGTAGAAGGTTTAAGACAGGCGAGTAGATTCAAACAATTGCGAATCCCGCCAAAAGAAGAAATCTGTTTTTAAGGAGTATAGAGATGCTATGAAACTGCTGTAACAGATGTATTGAATTCAAGGAAGTTTATATTACAAAACAATAAACACCAATTTCTGCTTTTTACCCTACTTCTACCCTAGCTGAAGGCTAATGAATTTTACAACCTGTGCATCGTACAATAGTTAATGTTGAAATTTATTAACTTCCTGACTTCCCCCAATATTGAACCTCTAACTTATTTAATAACAACAAACACCACTGCTTTCTCCAATAGTCTACCGCTGTGATGTTGGCGAAAAATGGTTCACTTTAGCATAATATAATTTTAAATAAATCTCAGTTGCAAGATAAACAAAAATCATGAGACGTTTAAACATCATTCCATTCTCTGTTAAGGATTTTATCAAAAGATACGTAACAATTGCAAAACATTTTGATGATCTCTATTATATTACGCGTTAAGGTCATTTTTCAAATTGGTTTTTGAATCAACTTGGGTTTGTTGGTCCCGCCACAATTTTGGAGTTCTGATATTGCTTCATTGTTATCTTCAATTAATAATTACGAATGTAACAAATTTTTTAGATGCGGTCACTTGATGACTTTTACCTTTAAAGTAGTGTAAAAAAATAAATTTACCCTACTTTACAACAAACTGATGAGTGCAAGGTGTAGATAAATCACAATCATCAGTATTAAAAGCATTAGGAAGTTAAAATGCCCTGTTAGAGGAAGAAAGATTTTTGCAGTCAAAACCATTGCAGGTAAAACGCAAAGTTTTAATAAAAGTGGGCGAATCATTAACATTTGGTGTTAATTTGACACGGTTCGTTCACAGAATTAATTTTTTTTTAAAATACTTTGTTGTTTATAACAATAATAAATTAACGGGGATATATTTACGAATCTCTTAAATTTAACATTAGGAAGCAGTTTATTTTGACTATATCTCTCGTAGTCATAAAATTTAGAAAAAAAATTTAGGAAGAACAGGAAATTGAAAACAGTAGCTATTATAATTGAAAATAATAAAATACTACATAATTGTAATATCTCAATTTTCAAGTCAGTAACGGCGCCATTGACCCCAGAGAACTTCCATATCATTTTATGATAAATTAAAAATAAATTAATATATGGCAATTCCAGTTAATACTATCTTCAATAACGTTAACAAAATTCCTTTTGTATCATTTTTTCTCTGTTTGATAAATCAAATAATGTAGATATGTCCTTACTTCGCCTAAATAAGATTCCAATAGTCATTACATCATTCGCATTATAACAAAGCAATGATTGGTTCACAAATATCTTCTTTGCAACTATTGACCAAAGAAATAAATAAAAACTCAAGGTTAAAAAGTCCTTAAATTATAGTTGTTTTGAAAGAAATGTCGGAATAAACTTAAGAAAAGTAGTCATATCCCTAGATGCTCAAGAAAATGTTGAATTCGAAACCACTGACTGTGAAAGAAAATGACCAACGCCTTTATCAAATTTAACCATCCAACTGGTCGCCCTAAAATGGGCGGAGCCGTTTTATAGATACCCCTTTCATCATGCAGTTTATCCGAGGAACCGGACCCTCAAGGTTCTCGATACACCCATCGGCGTGAAAGCGCTTTTCTTCGTCTTATAAATTGGTGATCACACACGTCTTTCGGAATGCGCAATATTAATGATATTAAAAAATAAACGAGTTTGAACAGCACGAATTGGCATGAACTAGAATAGAATATGCCACGGGCCAAACAGGATTCAAGTCCTGCAAGGATTTATACGAACTTCCCAAGCGGATTTAGCGTCGACTAGCTTAGCGCAAGGAGTGGATTCTCAATTAACTTAAGATGTTTTGCGTGGCAGATGCTCGGGAAGAATTATACTGCATGAAATCGTTGAAAACATTGAAACGGCGCCACTAGATTTATTTGGAAAAACAGCTATCTTAGCCAAAAAGCTAGAAACGGCAAGACAGCACTAGAAAGCTTTAATACAAACTTACTGCGATCACAATCGGGGCGAGGTTGCTAAGTAAGTGTACTTTCATCAGTGAATATTATAATTTCGGCAGTAGCAATTACCTGCGCATTCAACAAGATAACTTCTGGAGATCGCCGGTACAAACTATTACACGTTTTTACCTTATTAGTTATCTGAAAATAATTCAAACTAAGTCTAAGCTAACCTACAGAAATAAAAGGGTTACTAGATTCAACAAACAGTATATTGAGTAAATTGGAAAATGTCAAGACACAAGTAAAATGTTAATGTAATAAACAAGTCGTTTTAAACTAAATTTTGATAGGATCCCCCGTATTAAAAATTATTTTCTAAATCAAATCTCGCAATATCTTTTAACTTAAATATACTGAGGCCACACGCATGTATTCTAACAGTGGACAATCAATTTATGAAATCTAATCCATGCGGGTTACCCTGTATATAAATATTTAACGACTAACGGTAATTTCTAAAATAATATCAAGTCCAACAAAGGTTATGTTATTCGATTTACGCTTAAGGCATTTGCAACGACCTCCAAAGCTAAATTAAAATTTATTAAAAATTCAATTTATTTCACTTATACACTTATATGATGGTCTCCTGACGGTAATAAAATAATTTGATGAAAAAATGGACTTACGTTGAAAATACATGTAATGATGTTTTGAACGAATTAAGAGGCTTTCTTTATGACTTAACTGACCCCATTTCTTCTTTACTAAAGGAATGAATTCCTTCAACCAACAATGGCGGACATTATGCTGTTACTGGTTCTCCAATACGATCCCCAAGGACGGGTTGCCTTGATAACTTGCCTGCAAAGTTAACAACGACAACAATAAAAGGAACACAACACATCCATAATGGGTTCACATTGATCAAAAGAACAATAGCCCTTTTCTTCTTTAAACAAAAATTTATTTGAACTCAAACATGCGCGTAACGTTCTACGGTCTTTAAATTAATCATCCCTTGGACTTCAGGGATTAGGGCACTACCAAAAACGACGGAAACGGAAAACTGTTCACTACGAAAAACTATCCAATCATAAAATTACATTTCAAAATAGGCTACTCGTATGAACTGCATGAACGCGTTACAAAAATCCCTCGTCAGCAAATTTGCATAGCTACATCTGATCTCATGCATAGTACTCTTATTTGCAATTATTCTCAAGAAAACTGAAATAAATAATTAACATAGGGTTTTATTATCTTAAAACAACAACTAAGATTTTATTTATTATATAAAAATTATATAAAATGCTTTTGGAATGACGGAATTAAAAATAAAATTTCTTATTAAACTAAATACCAAGAATTGATTTATTTTAAATTAAGATTAGTAAATGACGATGTTGTTCAAGGTTACAGATTACAAAGCATACGAGGTGCATTCGAAAAGGTTGATAGTTATAGTTTACCTAAACATATATTAATTAACTTTGATGTATTATACAAAGTGATGCAAACATAAGAAGTCGTTTGACAGATAACTAGCTAAAAGACACCTACGTCAAAACGTGAATGTGAAAAATCACGAATAAGTGAACCAGGCATCAAAGTAGCATATACCAAATCAAAAAATTAGGAAGGACAGAATAACAAAAACTTGTGATTAACAATAGACTGATCTTGCGGCAGCTTTAGACCGGCATAATCGGGTTTGAGTTTAACTGAATTCTAGTAAATAATTTGGTGTGTCCATAACTCCTTAGATCGTCATTATAAGTTCCTTATGTTAACAAGTAGGGCGCAATTGAATACAGAGGTACAGTAAGTTTGAACCGACCCTAAAATTTGACTGTAGGCCACCCCACAGTAGATGATCCATCAAGTGATTCTCTAAAGAAGGGCTTGGAATTTGGCATAGTTTCATGCTGTCGGTTCTCCTCTTAGACCAAGCTGAAATTATCTTGTCTAGTAGAAAGATTTTGACAACAAATATTAGAATGAGAATTTATCTTGTTAAACGCACGGTAAATTAATTAATTCCACCGTATGTGGTAATGACTCATTATTTTAACGCAACTTCTATTTAATTAATGCCTCATTAATTAATCCACGAAGGTAGTTTTCTCTCTAAACGATAAAGTAAAATATCTAAAAGTTAAGGGCTAAAACAGTACATTTTGGTGAATTCAAACAAACGAGTCGTTTATATAACAAAGAAGGAAATACACACAACCTTGGCATTAAATTCAAACATGTGCCTTAAATAGCTCGAGAACATGAAGAAATGAAATAAATTGTAGCTGTGCATTTGATACCATTTTCCCTTGAAAAAAATGTTGAAAAGACACTTTTGGATATTGAGACTTGCGCCACAACAAGCGTTACTCTTTAAAATTTAGAATATTATAACAAAAATTGTTCTTCACTGAGATTTATCAGATTGGTTGTCTCGAATAGTTTCTAGAATAAATAGATTTATTGTTCCAAATTTAGTTACATACTTGCACAACACAATTAAAATTCATTTCTTTGATACATGCAACGATGACGTAGTAATTTTCAATGTTTGTCCATTAAGTGGAATCGAAATAAAATCATGGATTTAATACAAGCAAACTTTGACATAATTTTCCCGGCGTGGGAAAAAAGTTACCGTTCAGTGTTTCGAGATATTACTTTTTGGTTATTTCTGGGGTCAATATAAATTTAAGCATTTGCATATAAAGTTCACTTTTTTCATTACTAAAATAAATGTTGATAACGCAATAAAAAAATTGTAACGGTATGCACCAACCTAAAGAATCTTAACAGGAAATTAATGTTTCCGCTGGAACGCATCACAAGCAAAATATTAATGAATGTGCTTTCGAGGTCAAGGCTAACTAATTGGTATACGCATCTGAAATGTATCTGAGCTAAAAATTCTAGGATCGTACCAATAATAACGCCCAAATCCTGGCATACCAGGGTTATACTTTAATTTAAGTGACTTGACTCCTAGCACTATCATTTAGTCGAATTAACACTGCCGAAGACTGCTTAAGATAGGGATTTTTTTCGAGAAAAACCGCTGTTCAAGTAACAAAGCTCTGACATGAAGCGGATAATAGTCATTCTTATGATATTACTTAAAATCAAAATGTAGGCGTAATATACCTAGCCTAACGATTTAGTAGTTCTAAACGGAAAACCAGAAAATTAGACCATTTTACTTGACACAAATCGAAACACTCTATATGCTAATATAATATTTACATCTTAAATTAAACATCGCAAAACTTTAATTAGTTACGAAAATGACAAAATGACATAGGTCTTAGCTACTATGTTAGTGTATAAATCGGCACGTTATTTTAAATTCGTATGCTTTTACTGCCGTTTAAGAATTAATAACAGTGACGGAGACTTAAATAATTTTATTGAAAGGACAATTCATAAATTCGGAGTTTACAGAGAAAAATTGCAACGAAATAAACACCACATTTCATCTTGTCACGCGGTATGTCTAGTGTTTCAGGTGTAACCAGCGGCGATAATGGCTATATGTGTTTTCCTATCAGGTCTGCCGAGATGATTCCTATTTCGTTGTAAGCGGTCTATCATCGCGATTTGATTTTAATTACATCCTAAAACTAATCATTCAATTAAAATCAGTAAAACGTGAATAACGTGCTTTATAATCAAATTGCATAGTTAAAATAAAATAGATGACGTCAATTATTCAAAATGGATAAAGTCAGTAGCACAGAGATTTTAGTTCTGGTGAGTTACAAAGTTACAGAACTACCAGAATGCTACATTTTATTCAAATTTTCTTGAAAGCTGCTGCAGATAGGATAAAAGGCGTCTTGGACTTCTTTGTTGCAATTAACTGTTCCTGTCACCTGTTTAAAAGAAAATTTTTCTTTACACCCTATATAGTACTTTCATATGTTGATGAATTGCGAAGTTCTTGATTTCACATAGACGTTGGCTTTAGTAACGCTATAATCAGGAGTATGTATGTAACTCGCTAAAGTTATTGTTTCAAGGATCTTTAACAATTGCAATATGTAAGCACCTCCTGCCACCTTAATATAGTGTGTTCTTTCGTTTTTAATTGTTAACAAACGAGTTGAGGAATTTAAACATAACAATATAAAATTCTGTAGTCGTTTCCAAAGAAAACAACTGTTTTAAGAAGTCCGGCATTTCGCATCTATAAAAAATCAATTGAAACTAAAACAAGAAAGCTGAATTGAGAAATAAAATCGTCCTCAGTGACAGTTTTCTTTTCACTCTGCTTAGTGCAAGATGTAAATAGTTACCACTATTGCATGTCGCGCCCTCACAATCACGAAATTTTACTCTTCATCTGTTTTATGCAGCAAGAATAGTTGATTTCTATGTCTATTTCTGGTAGCAGCTTATTCTCTAGGAAGTGTCCTTAGATTTTAGTTCTCATTTGCAACATGGCGATGATCTAAATATTTTCGTCCATTTCATTCTTCCTTCTCTAGAACTACTGATAATTTGTATTTTGTGTTAATGATTTCTTTTTGGCGTGAGGAATTACTTATTTGTTGGATTGTTAATACGTAGACGCTATAATTTTTACCATTAACATCAAAGATGATAGAATGGAAAATTTCAACTTTAAATGGAGCATACCATGATAAATCGTAAATTTTGCGTTTAAATCCGTTTGAAACTTGCAATTTTTAACCGAGAAAATTTTTAGCTTTCCGTTTTCTTAGCTTAAATTTAAGTATAAGTAATATGTATAAGTAATATAACCATATGGTATAATTTCATTAATTCCATAAAAATTCAGCTTAGTTAGTTCTAACTCATCTCTAAGTTAATTAAGACTAAGTAATTAAATTACGTAATTATGAAATAATTATCCATGTGGTGTTATAATGTTTATGTGACGTAGTCAATAAAATAATTAAGATTCATTACATTTTCGTTATAGATAAATTTTCACCGAAAATTCTTCAGCGTTGCTAGTAAATTTTAGGTTGCATTATGAACTGAGACTTACTTCACTAAAAAGATTTGGACAAGCAACGGTTTGGGAGAAAAGGATGTAAGTATATCTTTATCAGAAAAGATATCAGAGTTTTTCGCATATATTAAGAGTGCAAAAACTGCAGGCTTAGATTTAGTAGCAAGTTCAGCCGGTAAAACGATCAACTAAATTTGTTCAAAATATATCGCAAGGCTGCCATTTAATCGTCTACCCTAACTTTTCTCCTGGTGCAGAATTACTACATTCTCTCCTTCCAAACTATTGCTTGCTGATAATTTTTTAATTAAACTGATCCCAACTTATAAACGGAACCCACAATTTACTGACAGGTTTGAAGAATTAACTGCGTCAGATTTTATAGAATATGTAAACGAACTTTTTATTGTGCGCAATGTTTCCAAAAATGAACCGATGTAGGCAAATCTTTATCCAAATAAAGTAAGAGTAAACGGACGTATCACCGAATCTACCTGGAATACAAGTATCACGGATTGAATTTAAAATAAAACACGCCCACCTGAGCTACAGTGAAGCAAGGTCGTGGATCATCGGCAACCTACGCGGTTGAACACCGTGTAGATAATCAAAATCGAGAAATTTGGGTACCACCTGCTTCTCGTTTACTGCCCAAGATTATATGAAGGACCCTGAATGTCTAGATAACCAGAATCTTACTTGAATAGCGAAGACAGAAGACTCCTTGGGTACGGCAACTTTTAAGCTGAAAAAGAAAATACGAAGCGTCAGCGAAGTACTTTGCAACTTCTCCTGTATAGAATAAAGTCGTTGAGTTAATTTTATCAAGTTGAAGGTCTGTAGTAGTTTGTTAATTGTTAATGAATCAATATTGAAGATGACTCAAAATGGTGTACGCATATATACGAATAAGCGATTGAATAATTACCTGAACATGTTAATACCTAAATTTTACTCTGCTTATTATCCAGTAAGCTATAGAATTGCTTTTGACGTACTTGATGGATTTCCATTTGTTTTTAATTAACAATAATTGTCAAACAACGCCCTAATTATTTCAATCAAGTATATATAAAACCAGACATTTATGGAAACGCTGATCTTCACAGTATAAACACAATTATGAGTACAGTTCACAATAAATTTATGGTGCTTGAGGTGTAGAGATTCGTCCTTGGACTGCATGTCTCAAACAGGGCATGACAGAATGTCTCCCTTAAGAGCATAAATTAAATATGTTTGCAACTGATCTGTACATAAATTCCTCAGCACAATAAATTTAATAGAAATAATTTGTTAGCATTCTCGATTGGTAAAGCTTAATATAATTACATAGTTATAACATGCAAAAATTTATATTTTGACATTTCTTACGTTAGTTTCATAAGTCTACTTTATATTACTAAATATTCTAATTAAATAGGTCATAATATGATAGACAATAGGACAAATACTACGTAACACTCAAAATTACTTCCAGGCGCGAAAGAGAGCTCTAAGCAAACTAATGCAAGTAACGGTGTTAACTTGAAATAAAAGGTGACTTTCAGTTTAGAGTGTCGAGTGATTTTTAAAATTGGGATTTTATGGATAACTAAATTAGTAGAATACACCTGTTAGAATGCCATAATTTTCGAAAATGTTGATCCAAAATATAAGTCGTCTTTAACCCTAAACTTAACCTTGGCAAGAATGGCTATTGACGTTACCAGATTATTTGGATGACTTAATTTTCATTAACCAACCAAAACAGAATCACCCCGAACACTAAATGTAACTTTACATGTCACTAATTTTTCAACCTTCACAAAGAAGCTATCTTTACTTAATTTACATTGTTCCGAAAGTCAGTTGAAAACGCTCGCATCGAGATGGAAACTTGCTACCTATCGAATGATGAACCTTGTTCCTAGCGCGCCAACCAGGCACAGTCTTCAATGAAAATCCCGTAAGAGATGTAGAATTCAAACGACCAGCGTAATTTTACAATGATTCCTGCTTAGCTTCCAAGATTTAATGAGCTGCTTATACTAAAACTGCTTATTCTTGGAATACCAACTGCTGCATAACAAAAGTTCTTATTTTAAATTTTTAAGGAAGGAGCTAACTCTTATTCAGTAAAAGAAATACAAAGAAATACGGTGCAACTATAAGCCATTAATAATTTATTATTTCCTTAACAAAGCTTAATTATTTTTAGGTGAGTTTCCACTCGAAAGTTGTATGGTTGGTTTCACTTTGAAAGCTATACCTGACGAGGTTGGATTTTAAATGATTAAGAATTTTAACATTGGTTAAGCGTAAATGTTTTGAATAATTGAATGACACCGAAAGCCTGTCTATTATTAAAATCACAGTAACGTAACCCAGAGTATATAAGTTGTCATTTCCAGCTGAGCTTTTGCTATAACATACAATTATACATACAGGCTTTGCATAAAAAGTATGGGGACAATTTTTTCCTGGTGTGACTATACGTTGCAGCGCGCTCACACCGGGAAGGCTTGATAGCGGGAGTCTTACATTAAACGCACACTAAGCGCTCGTTCAGGCTAGATCGTGTTTTTAGTGGACCCCTGTCGAGTGACTCGGTGCATGCCCAAAATGCAGCGAACGATTGAACAATGGTATGCCATCAAATCGTGTGTTGGACTGGAGAAATCGGGTACAGAGACGTTGGGCATGATTCGCCAAGTGTTCAAGGATGAAAGCATATCACAAACTGCAGTTTTTGAGTGGCACAAGCTCTTCAAAGATGGCTG
>JAHWXV010128593.1:0-21109 GCA_024586415.1 Phrixothrix hirtus | reverse complement strand
TTTCGGTTTTAAAAATATATTGATATTAAATTCTTTAGTCATATACGAGCTACACTCGATAACTTTATGCAGCATAGGTATAAGTTTCTCTAGAGAAAAGATATGAGATGCTAGCTTTTTTACATTCATTCCATAGTTCAAAATGCTTTATTTTTAAATAGTTTTTTTGATACCACTTTTGCATAATTGGATAGCGTATACTTTTGAGTAATTTTTTTGTTTAACTCGGGCTCATACAATGCTCACTTTACTGTTTAACTATTTCTTGTAAATTAAATTGATACTGTTATTCTAACTACTCCTTTGATAAATAATTAACGCTTTTAAGCTCTTTAAATTTACTTTTATGTCAACGTATCTTATCCTTTTATGTCATTTGATATACTGTTCTATTCTACATAATTTGTCTACCGATGTTAAAGTATTTAGAATTGAGTTAATGTTGTGCTTTACCCGTTATATACGAGGTACCGTCGAATAATTCTATGTTAGCTTTGATCTATATAAAAAGCATTTCAGAAATACTTTTGATTGTCAATGCGTCCCTAAACAGGACACAAATTTGCAGTTATTATTTACTTTATATTTATTTGTTGATATAATGTTATGCAATTTGTGAGTAGTATACTGGGTTTTCGAATAAATACCTAATTACTTGTTGAATTATCTTGTTATAATTTCACTGAGCTTCCTTTTACCTAATTTGCTTTTCTTTAGGTTTTCTTAGATCTACTGTTCCAGATGATGAGTTCCTGCTGTGATTAAGTTTATCTTTAGTGAACATCTTGTCGTTCAGGTGTTCTTTGTGACTTTTAAAGTGAACGACTGGCGCCCTATTTGTTCTCTACTTTACTTTATTTTTATCTTAAGTAGACTTCGACTTAATTCAAGCCAAGAGGTATATACCGAGAAGTACATCTTTTTTGACAACTTTTACCAACATTAGCTACACCATACCCCCCCTACTCTACCGCTTTGCTACTGAGCTAGAATCCATGGCAAGAGCTTTCAGCAATTCAATAGGCAGCGATTCTAACTATTTACGTTACAATAGCCAAGAAAGGAAAACGTTTATCATATGTCAACTTATTTGATATAGAGAATAAATATGATAAGGTTTGGAAAGATGCAGTCATATTCAAAATGGCACTCCTCAAACTCTCAATCAACTCTATAAGATTGGATAGTTCATTTCTATCGAATAGATCCTATAGAGTGACGAATGGCAAGAGAGAGCCTTTCACAAGGATACGCCTCTGCCGCACTCTATTTAACATTTTTATACACGACATCCCAAAATTTGTGGAAATTAAAGGATTAAGAATATTTCAATTCGCGGATGACACTTCAATCCTTTCCAGCAATTTCAGGATTTCCTTCGCCAGATTTAGGCTTAAAAAAGCGGAAAAAACTCTTCAAAATTATCGTAAGTCTTGGAAGATCAAACTAAATAGTCAAAAAACCCAAGTAATCCGCTTTACTCAAAGACGAGGCAAATCCCAACAATTAGGCATACACAAAATTAAAGCAAGCGGCACCTACCTGGGCATAGTCCTAGACTCTAAATCAAATTTTCAACTTCACACTAAAAAAAGAGCGAATCTAGTAAAAAAGTCAACCTTCAAGCTGTACAACGTTTTAGGCCCTAAAAATAAAATTAAATTAGAAGTGAAAAACAAAATACTGAAAGCAGTATACCTGCCTTGATATACGGGAATGAACTTTGGTCCTTGAGTTCACCCAGGGCTAAACAAATAATACCACTACTACTACTATGATATGTTTGTTTGTGTGGAGTACCTAGTTACAGACTTTTACCTCCGTCCAGTGGGTGTGTTTAATGACGTTTGAGGGAGTGGCGTGTGCCTTAGGGAAAGAATGTTTGATGATCTTCGTCGGCTGGAGTTTTGCCTCAGGTTTAATGTGGAGACGGGAATTTTGAAAAACGTGCACGGTCGAAATATGTGTGTGTGTTGATGTTTGTGTATGTCATGAGTCGTAACTCTTTTCAGTTTTAAAATTTTTATGAATTTGTTGGGTTTTAAGTTTTGCATTTAAGTATAGATCTCTGCCCCGCGCAGGCATTTTGGTCGCTGTCTAATTACAGTTTCGCCATGTTTGGTTTATTGTTGCGTTTTGTCTATCCGATGAAGGCCGTCAGTATGTCAAAGAGTTCCTGCGTGCAACTCAGTAGTCCTGTAATGACGTCCGTTAATGTCCTAGCGTTAATTAGTTTTTGCAAGATTGTCTGTAAGTTACGTATTAATTTGTGAATGTCACACTTTCCTAGGAAAGTCATTAATTTTTTCAGGAGGTTTCCTTGATCAAGAGGGTTTGTCGGTGGTTGTTGTTGTTGGTTGTGTGTCATGGTGGCAGGGGCATTGGTCCCCGTAGGGATGCCCGTTACGGCAGCGTTAGCGTACGTGCGGGTCGTCTGTACGTACGGTGTTGGTGATGGTAGCCTTAGTTTTGGAAAGCCTACAGATCCCCTATAATTTGCGGGATGTGGTCCGCCACAGTTAGCGCATGCCGTTGCCGTGTCTTGGGTCTTGGTACATGTCGTTGAGTGGTGGTCAGCACCACACTTGATGGATTTCGGTGCTGCGCGGCAGCAACGCTGGGAATGGTCGTACCTCTGGCAATGGTGACATTTCCCGGCAGTATTACGTCGTAAAGGAGGCTCCACCCTTACTGTCAAGTAAAGTACTGACTTCAGATTGTAAATCTCCTTACCGCTGTCGTCTCTCGTTAGCTCGACATAAACTAACGCCATCGGTACCTTGTCTTTACCTTTCTTCATGCGTCGCACAGACAGCACCGGCAGGCGTTGGTCTAGGAGTACTACCCGAAGTATCTTCTCTGTCGACAGTTGGTAAGTGTGGAAAGGTATATTTTTCGTCGTTAGGTAGTTAACGGTTGTCCTGTAATCGGTTACGTTCGCAGGCTGTATACATATGCTAGTCTTCGTAAGTCGGCTGTTATTCCGGTCCAGTTAGTCTTAGTATGGAAGATTATCGGAGGTATCTTGTCGTTGGTATTTCTATCTTGTGTTGTTTGAGTTTGAGTTGGTCGTCCTCCAAAAGCGGTTTTGAGTGGGTACTTTACTCGTTGGTTCGACAACTTTTATTGTTGTTTTCCGCTTGCGCTTGGAGGGCGCCGCTTGGAATTCGTCTTTGGTCGTGTCCATTAGCGTACTTTGTAAGCTACAGGGAGGTCAGGGTAAGGTCTGTCTGTTGGGGTTTTTGTATATCTGTTGTCTACACGGGAGAGTGATCTCTAGATGCAGCGGCACTGCTACAAACCGCAAATATGACTGGTTCTTTAATTTTAGGGTTAGTTTTTTCACTGGCAAATAATGCTGCCTGTAAGTAGAGCGGGTCTTTGTCAATTAATTGGATAAGTTTTTTGACCGGCGATTGTGTCCATGCCTCTGCATGCTGTAGTATTTCGGCATATAATTTTTCGAAATCTGACATTTTGTTGGATATTGTTTTATTGTGTATGCCTAGCCGACAGTTGTGTTGTGGGTAAATTTTGTGCTCGTATGGATGTGTATGTATGTGTGTGTACGTGTATTGGTGTATGAATGTGTTTGGATCTGGTTGTGATTGAGTATATATATGGTGAGGGTGGCTAGGTGTCTATAGAGTATTAGAGCGGAGCTTACTTACTCAATGTCTGATTGGTGAATTGCCGGAAGTCACTGCGCCAACCATAGGGAGGGGGCGGAACCCCCAGGACTGAGGTAATTATCTGTGACTGGACTCTGGAAATCGGTACTAGATCTGCTGCTAGCAACGTCTTGAACTTCTTCTCGAAACTTGATTATTTCACTAACTGATTCGTACTTCACTTAGGAAAAACGAGCAGTATAGTTTCGGCACAACTATACGAACAAATAATATTAACGGAGCAAAACAAATTACTCCGTTTAATAACCAACTCTCCATAATGAATGAGAAATAAAGACATCCGAAAGGATCTAAAGGCTACTGATCTCATAAGAATGGCAGAAATGCTCAGAGGAAATATGATCAAACGTCTTGCTAACCATCCCTCTGCTTCAATAAAGTAAATAGCACAAAACTTTTAAACCAACAAACAAACTCATTCTCTTCTCACTTTAAGAAGAGAATGCTGAACAGTTCCCTTATATAGCAACTCCCAGCTAAATAAGAATAAAGCTGTATGTAAAAAAAATATTGAATTAGTCGTGTTTGAGTGATTATCATTTAAACAAGTCAGAAAAGATTTTCAATATGAGTAATGCCGTTATAAAGTTCTTGACAAAACCAGTGCTAACTATTATAGAAGAGATGTCAGTGATTCCTATTTGTTCTCAAATATGAAGAAAGAACTTCGAGGAAAAAAATTTCGTCCGATGATGAAGTAAAAATTGCAGTTTCAGCGTGTTTTGAGGACAAAAATGATTTATTTTTTTCACTGGTATAAATGAATTAATTACTAGAGCTGAGAAATGTATTAGAGTTAAGGGAGAATATATTTACCTTCCTTACAAATATAAAAACGTACCTTCGTACGTGGAAACGCTTTAGACCATTTGTTTGTTATTAATTTAAGAAATTTTCAATACATGCGTCCTTGTCTTCTGCGGACAGTTTGAAAACACTATCTAGTGTCGTGATTAATTTTTCTCGCGAATTGAAATTAAAGACGGCTGTAATAGCATGAGCTTAATTATAATTACCAGCACAGGTTTCGTGATGGAATAGTCAATTAAAGCAAAAATTAGGGCAGCTATTCGTTTACTGTTTTTTGATTTCAAATAAAAGTTTTTGATGATTCAAATACCCCGTTGTAGACGATCACATGGGTTGAGTATTACACCGATAGAAGGTTATCTTAATTTGCCGAACCCTCTCACCATAAGAAATGCAGGTTAAGGGCAACCGTTGCCATTATTTGGACTACCTAGTTTAACGCATTTCAACAATCCATGCCAGTTATTTCTGTTTATTTCACCTTTTTATAGAACGAATTAACTCAATGGAGGTTCAATGTAAATTCAGCTACCGTTCTCAGTTTAATTAACACCGTAAATCTTTGAATCGCTAAATTTTACAGAAGTTATTTTAAAAACTGCTTACAATTAATTTTATTTACTAGGCAATCAAGAAATAGAAGTGAATGCTCTATTGACACTGAGATTCGCTTGCATCGCAACATCATACAAAAGTATTAGAAGGTGCATCCTCCTTATAACAGCTGTATTTCAAGCGGCGCGTGTGATATTTGTACTATGAATGATTGTATTACAACAACGTATTTTAGTAACTGCGCATATTTCAAAAATAGTGATAACATTTCAACGTTAACCAAGTTGAACTTGAGATATGGGCATGGACTTCTCATTCTTACTGTATGTATTTTCATAAATACAGGTGGGGCAGAGCCGATCGAATGGTTTAAAGTGGCTATAAATAAAAAACTGCACAATTTGTAAAAAAGACAGTTTTATTTTTAAATACGGTAGATAATTGCATTTTATTTATTAAATTTTAAAATTGTCTCTAAGATGGCGGCCGTCAGTCAACAGCGATATATTGATAAAGGGGGTTCCTAAAATTGATAGCGCATCGATTTCTTCAGTAATTCGATCTTTTAATTCTTGTACGGTGTAAGGGCGATGTTTTAAAACTTTGCCCTTTAAGTAGCCCCAGAGAAAGAAATCACAAATGCTCAAATCGGGTGATCGTGCCGGCCATCCCACGTCGCTCCTCAGAGAGACCACCCGCGCGTAGAACATTTGTCTTAAAACAGCCATAGAATTTCGAGCTGTCTGGACAGTGGCGCCATTATGTTGAAACCAGAGATCCCTCAAGTCATGTTTTTCTGCGATTTCTTCTAATCTGGGGTGCAGAAAATCTTCTAACATTGAAACATAACGGGCCGAAGTGACAGTCACAGTCCTGGTTTCTTTTTCAAAAAAATATTAACCTATCACGCTAAATTTAGATATGGCACACCATACTGTCACTTTAGCAGAATGATGTGGTTTTTCATGAAGCAGTCACGGGTTATTTGCTGCCTAGTAGCGGAAATTCTACTTGTTAATCGCTCCAGACAGATGAAAATGTGCTTCGTCGCTGCTGAAAAATGTTGCTTCTGGACGGATATTCTGAAACATTTCCTGACAAAGATTCATGCGATTTACACGGTCAGTTACACTTAATTCTTGCATAAGCATCATTTTGTATGAATAGAATGACAAGTCTTCATGTAGAATCCTCCTTAAAGAATGGTAAGCCGCTCGTCTAGGTAACCGTTCAACTGCTGCTCTAACCAACTGAACATTTTGCGGCATTGTTACCGTTCTTGGCGCTCCATGTTTATCTTCACGTAGTGCACTTCCTATTTCTTCTAATCGTCGAATCTATGACCGAATAGTGTTTGCAGAAGAGATTGAAACGCCGCGTGGAATATTGAAGTGACGTCGAAAAGTTCTTTGCGTTGAGATAACAACGGTTGTTTTTGTAAAAAGTGCGCACAACGAATCCGCGATACACTCCCGTCCAATGGGATGATCGAGTGAACACAACAACACTACTTACTCCCCCCTCCCTCCACCTTAGCCTGAGCAGTGACAAATACAAATCGCTCAGTCGGCTCTGCCCTACCCTGTACAAGAATTATGAACGAATTTATTTAACAAGTATATCTTTTTTAATTGCTGTACTTAACCTTTGTATTTTTAAACTTAAGTTCTTTTAAGTAAATTAACAGTCAATTTTAAATCGTTGAATCCACGATCGAAGTAGGTTTAATTTCATGTAGATCATATTTTGGTATTGTATTTCTTTAATTATTTTTATGGCATTGTACCAATATTTATTTTATTTATGAATGTTAGTTGTAAATTACATTGATTTGCAGCTACCAGGTAAGACATTCTGTAATCTGAAAATTCAACGATGACTTGCACAGCCTCAGGGCTTTGGACTTACCCCCACCTCAAATATCACATAATTATCTATTAACCATCGTCAGATGGAGTGACGCCTTTCGCCATCGGTGCATGGGTGTTACTTAAAATCTAATTTTTATGTATCTTTGACTCACGTCTCCTTAGCTAGTAGTGTAATCCTGTAAGTTCCATGTTATTGAAATTATCACCGTTTCGTTCCATTATAAGACCAACAGAATTTTGCCGAACGTGAAGGAGTTCTACCTACTTGCTTATCCGAGAGGAATGCACGCTTTTAAATTTTTTCCGTTGAACAATTTGCCGACCTCGACCGGATTTAAATATGCACCCTTTTAACGATGCCGGATTTCTTTCTATTAATTTTATCTATACAATAATGGCCATGCTCCCGAAAACAAAATTTGCAGTTTGATTCTTAATTGGAAGAATTACTTTGTTACTTATATACCATTTATTTAAAATACTATGAAGTATTTCTTACATAATTTTAAAATCAGATCATCTTTATAATTACACCTGTTAACATACATACACTAGTAGATGGCGCTCAAAGGATTTTCTTCTAAATTGTTAGCATGACAAGTGCTTAAGTTACTGGAGGATCTGTGGTTAGAATGTCGCTAGACATGTACCTCTGCTTCTTTGCGACATTCTAAATGCACATCCTTGCCAGTCGTGGGTACACACGTAAAACTATTTAAGAGGTTAAAGATCAAATTCGTATAACATTGTATGATGTTAGTTTTACATCCTACGTTTAAACTTTAGATAACCATTATTAATCATTTGATTAAATTTCGCCTGAGGCGACAAAGCAAAAAGCAGTTACTGTGACGATTCTTTTCAACGTAAACGTTTTGCGTACCTAAAAACCTGATTTTTTTAATATATAAAAAGTAATTATAGTTGCAATTTGGAATGGCGTATTTAAAACAATTAAATTAGCACATAATTTGTAAGTCGGGTACATAAATAAAATCTAAATAATAAAACATGTCTATTAAATGGAAAGTAGTATGCGGCTGTGACGTAACAATAACACAAGATCAGCACATTCAATTAAACAAAATAACGGAAATGGAAGTTGCAATTGAACATACTGACTTCTGTAAATGTTTATTTTTAATAACTAAAATTAATGTATAAAAATCAGTTTTACAATAAAACTCACCTGTGCGTTTTCAATTTGTTAGTCACTGAATGTGTTTAAATTTGCATTATTTACGACTACTTTCTATAAACAATAAATAATTGAACGGGAAAGCTTATTTTGTTTATTTATAACTATAGGTCAAGCGAATGTGTTTACATTTAGCAATTCTATACTTACAGAATTGCCATACTGATGCGTTTTTATTTATATTGCATTCAGATTTTCTTTGCAGCGGTGTAATTTATGTTTATCAATATCGAAGACATAAAATCGTTGAGATTTTAGATTTGTCATAGATAATAGTAATTTAATTGGAATTGATTAATCGAAAAATTATTTAATCATTACCTTCTTATATACAGGGTGTAAAAAATTAAATAATAGTTAGTCTTACAATATTGCTAGTAAAATTTCGCAAAGTGTAATTATAATTAATTTTAAATAAGCAAACTTATTATTACTCAAACTGTATATTTACAGAATGCACAGAATGCTTCGCATGCAACAAAAATAGGAAAATTCCAAATTTCGAGGCTAAAGTGAACTAATTTCGTCAAAGCTAATTATTACGGTAATAAATTGTTTGTTAATGGCATTTAGCAATTTTCTAAATTTGTGGAACGATATTTTTATGAAGGTAAAGCTTGATAAAAGCGTATCTATTAAAATTACATATGCGTGACTGGTATAAATTGATTCACTGTCGCAGATAGACAGATACCTAGATAGAAATCTTTCCAAAAATAACTGTATACCTACTGTTAAAGTTAGTTTTACTGAAGATCCATAAATTAAAAGTTATGTCCTTGGTTAGTGAAATCGTTACTAGAACTAAAGCTTTGTAATATACGAGGTGTGGTTATTAAATAACTAGGCTGTGCCTCTCCTTATCTATACAAGGTTACGTACAAATTTTCCAAAGTGTGCATTGAGCTTTCGTCCTATACACACGTATTTTCCGGTAGCTCTTGTATTCTTGATACTGTAATTTAGGCCCCTTAAGCTTGCTGCGGTGGGTCGGTTGCAGTAACCCTGTAGTATTCGGTGCTTGATAGTGCGAAAGTAATTCTTCGTGTTTGACGGCGTCACAACTTCTCGCAAAATGTCGCGTGTACTCAGCAGTGAACAACGGGAAGCCCTTGATGAAGTGCACACCCAAGAAGTCCTTGCGCCGAAGATATTTTTCTCGCAATCTATCATGATGAACTTACCAAGCGAATTGAAAACTGTCATGAAAAACGACCTCGCTGAAGAAGACGTCGCCGCGAAAATGCTCGCTGCCGATGATAGACCAATCGCCGCTATAAACCGTAGCGCAGAACAAGATGCAAGAAAGGTGGTAGCTGGTACATTTGACTACTCATCATCCGAAGAAGAAGTCGCCGCCATGGACACCTCGAACAGTGTCGAGAAAGATGGATTCCAGACACAAAGGTCAAAGAAAAGAAAACCGCAGAAGCAGGCCACTCCTGGACCTGTAGCAAAAGTACAAGTCAGCAACCGGTCCGAGCTGCTGGCGAATCAAGAAGCAGCTGAGCCGGTAGCTAAGAAGAAGGTGTCAGCAGGAGAAGTACCTCCAATTGTACTTCACCAAAAGGCGCGTTGGGTGGAGCTTGTGACAGAGTTACGTAAGCGAAACGTGACCATCTAGTTATAAAGTTATACCTAGCCATGGAGGAAGGCCACAATAACACCATGACCTTCCTCAAAGAAATTGACGCGCAATTTCATACCTTCCGCTTCGTGTCGTTATCAGGGGTATCCCCCAAGAACTCTCTGACAACCATCATAAAAGAATATCTCCGCCGCCAAGGGATCCCTGTACTACTCGTGCGGAGGATGCGCAGGGGAGCGAACAAGGGGCCGATACCACTCAACCACGTTAAGCTGAAGAAGACACCCGAAGGCAAAGCGATCTACAAGATCACAACAGTGTTTGCACTTGTATGACTGTAGAATCGCCGAGAAACACGAGGAAAATAATCCAGTGCCACCGGTGCCAAAAGTTTGGGCACACCCAACTGAAGTGCAGTGCGGCACCTATGTGCGTGAAACCGCGGGAACACGTCCATCGAAGTGCGCAAATTGCGAACGAGAACACACAGCCAGCTATAAGGGGTGTCCGCACCACCTGCAGCAGCAACTGCAACACGAAGAGACGTTTCCTACGCCGAAGTCGCAAGAGGGGAGGTGCCCACACCAACTCAACCACGGCACAAGCTCCAAAAGAAGGAGTTTTCACCAGCAGCATAAACATCGACGAGCTGCTCCAGGTCGGCTACATCCTAGTGGAAGGATGAAGGAGTGTGGCACCATATCAGAGGGCATTGCAAAAATTATGCAATGCCTGCCAGAAATACTTAAAGTATTTCAAAAATAAACCGAACGAACCACCACATTCCGCCCACAATGGGAAGGCGACTAGACAATAAAAAATTCTCGCAGGTGAAGACTCCAAACATATTCCGATGGAGGTATAGATTATTAAAAATTTGGGACTCCATTACCAAAGATAATAAAGAAAGACGAATCTTCCAATGTTGAAAACAGTGCTGCAGGTCATGTGTTGTGATGAATAATTAATGGGTTATTCTTCCACGCCCATTTTCACAGTTGGATATAACCTCGAGCTAATACAGGGATTTCAGAAGTCAACATAACTTCTTATCCTTCCTCAAAAATGTTTGATGTCAACCCTGGACCCCAGCTCCTGCCATACATATTTGAATATACCGAGTGGATTGCAATATTCGCAACCCAACTAAGAAAAACACTGATAATTTGTAAAACTTCTTTATTTTTCTACACGCCCTCCCTTAGGTTCAACGTACTTAATTTTTCTTCTCTATAATGTACCTCTGCTACTTACATTTTTCTTCAAGGGCCTCTCAATTTGGACGTCTTCATTCATGGAAAGTTTTAGCCCCCCCCCCCCTCGAAAAGTTTTATCAGGTTTGGAAAGAGTCCAAAAGAGTTACATCCAGCGAATAAGGAGGGCGGCAAAGAAATTTAGTCATGATTTTCAATTTATTCGTACGTAATTTTAGTGAAATAAAACGTTTTAAGACAGCTTACTAAGCCATTTAGTTCCCTCGCATAATCAACGTATAATAATAAATCGAACGAATGCTTCGCCCTTTTCAACGTAATATGCCATGATTTGGTTCCATAATGTACCTACGTTCCATTCATGGCCGTAAATGTGTCCACAAATCTGTGGGCATTCGTTTGATGCAGTTCTGAAAATTCACGCGAAAATGCGACTGGAATAAGTCTCGCCACTAATCTGGTAGGCACCTCTGAAAACCCTAGTTCGTTGTCAATGTTTTGTAACCCACTGACACGGAATATCCGCAACGTCTGCTGTTTAACTTTCCATGACTGACATATTTTGTCAACATTTCTTAATTTGTAGATGTTGTATCGACAATGCTTAAAGTCAGCTGTCCGCTTCTTTACCATTGTATACGAAGGTGAACATGTTTGTAATGTCGCTGCGTGTCCTCACAGATTTGATTCGGAGTTAACCCTTTTTTGTGCAACTACATAACGATTGCACACCGCTTAGGCTTGTTCGTAATACAGTTTAAAAGCACCTGGCGTGACCTGAAAATAACACAAAATTAAAACCAATGTCAGTAAACAAATAAAACTTTGAATATAATAGTCACTTTACTTGGTATTGAAGCTGCAAACATTTCAGTCCACCCTTGTAGCAATTGCATTCTTTGTTGAAGATGTCGTGGCATAACAATTCGTTTTCTCGGGTGATCGAATTTTCTATACGACTGACGAATTTTTTTGTTCGATGGTGATTTTGTGCGATACTTAATATTTTGCAGCTGAAATTGATTCGCTTTTAGCAAATTACAAAGCAGAACTCCTAAAAGCGTCATATTTTCACACTCGTTATGTTGGTATGTTTTCATTTCTACCATGTAAGTTGGCTGCTATGCAACAGAAGCGACTTGTGAATGATGCTAGACTTCTGACTAATTGTCAGACTCGTCACACTCATCTAAAAGCCGTTATTCTGGAAATACTGACGAAGCTATCTCGTAGATCGCTGTATGCCTACTGATAATGAGCGATAGCGAAAGTCAGTTTATCTCGTTTGTTTTAAAATCACTTACACTGCACCCACTCCTCACTCCTATAAGTATACCACCTACAAAGCGTCAAATCCCGCAATTTACAGCTACATCTTGTATAACTCGGCAACCTAAAGATTCTAAATATTTGACAGAGTACAATAGAACTAATTCTAAACGTAACAGTAAAATATTTTATAGAAACATGAGATCAAATTGCGCAGGTAGATAGAGACAAATAATATTATCTATATGTTTTCTATAGGGTAGTTGAGTTATTTGTTACATATTTCGTGTGCGTTGCAATGTGAGGTACAGAAGTGTTTATTTATTAATTAAACCAATAGACGTTGAATACGTAAGTGTTAATTTAAACGGAATTTTGAATTTTCGCGACAGCGTTCCTAGTAAGTAAATACGTAAATAAATAAAAATGTTATGAAACTCCTAGTTAATGAATTTCCTAGCTTTATCTCTGACTGCCAGTTAAAGGCGAAAAGCCAGATAATTACATGAAACAGAAACTATTAAACACAAAAACCTCAAAATTATAAACAATCTAATCTATCGTAAATTGTGCTAACGTTCAGCGTTGTTTTACAAACGTACCACTTCATAAATTAAGTAGCGCTCGCGCAGCTGTTATTTATAGTGGCTTTAAAAGAGCGAAGCTCTCTTCCCCCTCACAGTTAAATTGCTAAAAGCATCTAAACGTGCTCTATTATGAAGTATAGCATTCCATTTTAAAGAAATATTTGGCTTTAGAAAATCACACGTTTTCTCTATATACCCTACCATTTTCTATAGCAAAATATATTTTATTTAACAAGATATTTGAATTTTAATCTTGGAAGCACCGCCGCCCTGCGCCTAACTTAAAAAGTTTTCAAAACGCTGCTCTTCTCTCGTCACCCCCTTCTCACTGTTTCATCTGGCCAATCTTTTCACCAGGTATAGCTTATTATCTGAACATTCTCTATTGTAATATATGTAACGTTTTCCGTGGAAACGTAGTAATAACACGAAACCCGATCTAATGGAATTCCGAAAATTCAACGTGTTTTCGCTATATTAGTGATTCCGGAGGTGTATCAATTAAAACTGAATTAAAGACAGAACAAACTTTAAGAAAGTGTTAAATATCGTGCACGAGTGTATGATTTTAGTTTAAATTGCAAATCAAAAAGCTGCTTAATTAAAATCCATTATAAAACATGCTATAAGTTAATTAATAAATATTGCACAACCTGATACATAAATCACCGTTTACCGTCCTAAATAAATCAAGATTGTTATGATAATTAATAATAATTAAAATAAGCAACAATCTTAAATGATTTAAATAAAAATTAATTAGTAAAAACTATTTAAATACTATTGCGTAATATTGCGTCACGTTTTGCAAACGAGCTAGTAAAAGCAACTGTATTTGTTATCCGAATTGACTAGATAGCAGACAAAGAAAACCATCGGAATCCATGTTCGCTGAATAAAGAACGCGAGTATGAATTTAAGTATAAATTAGACGCTTTTTCGAGTTAAAAATTAGTCTTCGTGTGGGACTCAATACGGGACATTGCCTCGTGCATAAACTGTAAAAGCTTTTCTGTAAATTCAAGATATTTTGTTATTTCATTTTACAATCCTGAATACCGTTTATATTAACAAACCGTTAAAAAGCGCCGCATGATAAAGATCTACATACACAGATTCTAGGACGACGCTCTATTTCTTGTTGCTCTGTAACAAAGATAGACCGAGTGTAGAACATTATAACCTCAGGAGTTCTCGTAACTGAGTGTCCCTGGCGTTTCCGCCGCCGAACCCGCAACAAAATCGACTTTGGATCGATCACAAACTAGTTTCTCTGCAACTATTTGTGTCCGACGCCAAGCGTTCGTCAATATCGTTGTGAATTGAGTTGTATTGTTAGCGGATGAACAACTACGCTGTATCGAAATCATTCGTCATATGAAACATCCCATCATTTGCAGATGAGTTGCTAGGCATCGATCTGCAAACGACGCCAAACGTCGTGACGTTTAGAAATATTGAGTGGCAAGGAAGGTCGCGAGTATACGCTAACGCCCCGCTCCAGGTATTCATCCCTTGTATAAGTTACGTACACGGCGGCCGCCACAAGTGACGCACCCGTGCTCAGATTTCAAAGCACACTGCCGACTCTTGCATTCAGACATTCAGGAACGCAGGACTTGACCGAGATAGGACACGCGCGCCGACCACTCGCTTCAACGCCGCGCCGATTTCAAATACTAATAGCCGTATAAACCTCATGCAAAAACTGACTTTCCATACATATGTAAATATTTGTAAATAATCTATTTTTGTCTGCTGTAAGAAAACTATGTTTATTTATTTTTCATTTTTGAACTATCACAATTTTGATGTGATTTGTGTTCCAATTTTCATTTAATTTTGTAAATTAATTATTACTGTTATCTTTCATTTTAATACCGCCGAAAATCTAAACGATCACTAAGTAAATATTACCGAAGTTCGTTTCATGATCGAAGTCCGAGCGACGTCATTTTCACAAACGACGTCCCCCGGTAAATAATAATTTTACAGGTATACCGACCGCGAAACCAGACGAAGTGAGAACCTCCAAAGTTACCGAGAACATCACCAGGACCCACCCCGCACGACAGACACTGGGTAGAATGTAAATTCTTTGTCTTTCCCATGCACCTTTCGTTACGAATTGAAACGTCACACATATATTTCATTTAAAAAATATTTGACACTTAAATTTTGGAATATCTATCCATTCCATTCTCCTCCTACGAGGGTTGTTCGTAAAAAAAGTTCTCCAAACTTTTTTGCGTAGTAGATAGTGTTTATTTCTAAAAACAAATACAGCGTTGAAACATTGAACTTTAAACTATTTTTCGACATAATCGCCTTGACAGTCCAGTCACTCCTACAAACGATGCGGCAGCTTTTTAATGCCTTCGTCATACTATTCTGCATCCTTGTCGTGTAGGAACAACTTGACCTTGATTTCCAACTCCTCAACGGAGTTTTTGAAGGTCTCATAGTAGCGTTCAGAGTTGATTGTTGTTTAACGAAGCAAGAAATCCACCAACAATATCCCCTTTCTGTTCTAGAACATTTGTCATGATTTTGCCAGTTTGAACTTTTTCGCCTTAGGCGAACTGGAATGGCGGAACTGACCCGACATTTCTTTGGTCTCTGTTTCGTTACCAGTGACAATCACATCCAAAAATTCCTGGTTCTCTTCTCCAAAGCGCCGCAGAAATTTGCGGGCGGCTTCAACGCGCGCGTTGCCGTTTGTGACCTTCCGTAAGCATTCGCGGGACCCATATTACGTACGCTTTATGGTGTCAAAATCTTGTGACTCGTGGTTTTGCAAACCTCAGACACCAACCTCCGATTTTCCAGCATTATCCGCTCCACCTTCTTAATTGTTTCTTCGGAAACCGACGGTCTCCAGCGTCTTCCCTTGTGTTGCACATCTGTGCGGTCTTCTTTAAATTATCTACACTATTTGCGCACGTTTTTAATGTCCATACACTTTTCACCATTAACTTCATTCAATTGACAATGAATTTCAATGGGTGCAGTGCCCTTTGCGTTTAAAAATCTGATGACGGATCGAATTTTACAATTTGTGGATGACCCGAATACAGGCACCATTTTAAGGGGCTACCAAGCCTAGACTGTGTGTCCGAACGGTGAGGGCATGGTACCAGATGAGAGTAGGGAAACCAGTGATGCCGGTGACTGCAGCGCATTGGAGACCTTTTTTACGGACAACCCTCGTATAGCCTACTTTTAACTGAACATTTTTTATTGGTGGAATTTTAGGGGTCCCTGTCGTTTTTAAATAGGAGACGGAGTTTCTTAGCTTTTGGGGAGTAGTCGTTTCCGGCCTCGGCTGGTCTTTTTATGAGTCGGTTGTTGTGATTGCCTATTACGTGATAGAAGTTTTTAACTCTTTCTTTGGCGGCGTTTTTGATTGTATGGACTTTAAGGTTGTTACGTAGTTGGTTGTTTTGAACTACCAAGGTGTTTTGTTTATGTGTTGACTGCATAGGTCCACATTTCGATGCCGTAAGTTGTTGCTGACCTAATAACGGTTTTGTAAAATAGTTTCTTTGTTTTAAGGGCTAGGTTCTTTCCTTTGTAGTAAATATAGAGCGCTAGTATGGCTTCTAACCCTTTTTGTTTGAGTTGATTTGTTTGTGATTCCACGTTAGCTTGTTGTCGATCTCTATACCCCTAGTATTTGGCCGAATCTGATCGTGAAAGTGTTTGTTGTTTATCTCAAGTGATGGGGGGGGGGGTTCTTTTTTTTATGAAAATCATGGCTTTGAATTTGCTTTGGTTTAAGTTGATTTTCCAGGTAGTTATTGCAGTGTCGTCTGCGAATATGATTAGCTGCGTTCCTGTTGTTTTTGGAATATCATAGACTTGCTAAATAGTTGCGCCTAGTACTGAACCTTATAATACGCCAGCGTTTAGTGGTCTAGTAGTTGATTTGGACTTGGAAGGTACGATTTTTTTGCGCCATATTCAGTCGAAACCTTTGAATACATCATAGTGTTCTTGTTTTGCAGTTCTTTCGCTATGTTGTCAATTAGTTTGTATGATTGTATGTTCGGCGCAAGCTTCTTACTGAAACGGCATTGTTCGTTAAGAACAACATTATTTGCTTCAATGCTTTTGAGTATCCTTTTCAGGGTGACTTTTTCGTACATTTTCACGAAACCCGGTAAGAGGCTGATCCGTCTGTAGTTTCCAGGCCAGTTAGGGTCTTTTTCATGTTTCAGTAACGTAGCTATGGTTGCTCATTTCCATTATTTTGCGAAGTAATTGCCATGGAGTACCGGTATTTCTTCATCCCACACCTCCGTCTTGTAGTCTTGTGTTTTTTAGCGTAGATATTTTTTGTTGCGTGGCCGTAGGTTGTTTTCCGGCGTCCCTTATCTTTCAGGAGGAGATTTGTTCTTGGTCGCTTTGTGTAGTTTGGGGCCGGTTTAATTATATCGGCCAAGCAGGAGTTGCGAGGTTGACCTTGTTTCTTGTCTATCCAGTTTTGTTTAATAGCAGGGAGATGATTTCCATTAGGACTGGAAGAGTTTCCACAAGGCTGCCTCCTCGATGGATTAGATTCACGATTTTCTCCAGCAGTTGCATGAGTTTTCCAGTATCGACATTTTTTAATACGTTTACGAGGATTTGTATTGTTCCTTCGTTTGTGGAGGCGGTGGTTATAGCTGTAGATGCAGCTGCTGTGGAACTGGCTGTTTCGTTCTACTCTCCATTATTGGTTGTTAGCTGCTGGCCTGTCTTTGGTTTTGGTTTGGTGTTCTGGCTGCTGCTTGAGCATATCTTACTGCCCCCCTGGTGTTGTTGGGGTATAACTTGCTGGGATAAGTCGAGAAACCCTTATAATTTTCGGGGTGCGGGCTACCGCATTAGTACACTTGGCAGGTGTGCGCCTGGTTTTCTTGCAGATGCCGGTGTGATGGTTTTCTGCGCACTTCACGCATTTTGCGCCTGCGAAACAGCATTTTTGGGAGTACCCGTAACGTTGGCACCTATGACACTGGCCCAATACGCTTCGTATTCTTGGGGTTTCTACCCTCACTACTAGCGAGAGGACTTGCTGTAACTTGGAGATTTTCTCGCCATCTTCGGTTTTGGTAAGTTCAACGTGAACTAATGGGATGGGACGCCTGTCCCTGCCAGATTCCATCCACATGACCTTGAGAATAGGTAGGCCTCCCTGTTTGAGGTCTCCGGTAATTTCTTCCTCCGTTATTTCCTCGGGGGTGCCCCCTATGACAACTCTTAAGTGACTTTTCCGTTGGAAGATAGTACGTATGATACGGAAGTTGGTTTTCATAGAGGTATTTAGTGACGCCTCTATGGTCGTTTTCGGTGGTGGATTATAAACTGATACTATCAGCTAGGTTTTTTGCCTTGAGTATGGTGATTTTCCTGGCCCTTAGGTCGCTTGAAATGGCGGTCCATTGGTTTGTGGTTCGCAGGATTATAGGTGGGGCCTTAGAATCATTGCTCTGTTTCTTGGTGTTGTTGGTTTCGTCGTTTTCGTCCATTTCAGCGTCTGAAATGGCGTCGAATCTGTTTGCCCTGGCGATTTTTGCTGCAGGACCGGCTTCTTGGGTATTTTTACGATGTTTTCTTTTGATTTTGACTTCTTAGAAGCAATTATTGATGGAGGAGCAAGTTTTGAAATTGGCTACCGTAATCGTTTACCGGTGTTGTCAGCTTCAGAATCTGACTCGTCGGACGCATTGTCTAATAATTTTTTGGCGTCTATTGCTGTAAGGTGTTCGTTGATGGTAAGCCTTTCTCTTTGGGTATACTTGCACAGGAGCGCCGAAATATCCTCTGGCGTAAACTTGTTGAGGTCCATCTTAAACTGATCTTAATTTCACTTTGTAAAACTGGCACTTAAATGTTGCACAAACTTATTTGATTTATGTTGGTACTGCCACCCGACCCACCTTCACAAATAAAAGGGACCTAAGGAAGTAGTACGAAACGTGGAAGAACTTAAGCATATGTGTCTTGCTTTGGCGGCTGGGCGCAAATGATTGCGAAATAATCTTCTCTCTGGCTTGCATTTATAACGTTTAGGAGTTTGACTTTAGATATTTTAGAGGCATTTTTGATTGCTTGGTTTGAGATGCTTTTCTGATTTCAAGTTGCTGTATAATTTCTGATAATTCTTCAGACGATGTTGGATCGGTTTTTGTGCGCTTAGTTATTGCATTTGTCCCATGCTTATTTGTACTGGAGTTTCAGAATTATTGTCTGTATTAAAGTTATTTGTACTTTGTTTTTCGATGGACTCTGCTAGGCTGCTTGCTTTTTCCATATGATATATGAATGAACTTGTATATTTAAGTTTTTTATCTTCTGCACATGAGACGTCAAGAATTTAGGCAAAATCGAATGACCGGTGGTGCCACTTTATTCTTGCGATTTTTAAGTTTTTTTGCGAAAATAGCTATAACTTTACTTTTAAATGTGCTACGGTTATTATGTATTCAATGCTCCTTTACGTGAACAACAGTTTTTCTGAAAAAAATACGTAGAAGCAATTTATCAGAGAAAATTTCCGGACTTGCGCAGCCTTTCGCGTGTCCAGTAACTTGGATGGGTGACTGTTACAATTATTATTTCCGAAATAAAAGTAGGCATAAAAGTAGTACTAAATTAGGTGTCAAAATTTAAAAATCGAATAGTAGTAAATGATGTTAAACAAAAAAAAATGTTTATATAACATTTATTTAACTTTATATTTATTAATAAGCAACGTAATAATGTTTAATTTTAAAATAAACAATTAGCGCTCTGAATAAACACTTAATCAGTTTATTTATAATTAATGAAACAAACTTGAAAAACCTGCTTTTGGTCATTTCGATTCGTATTAAGAAGAAAAATGATGTAAGCCGAGATACTGGTTGTAAACAATGATGTCATCAAGCGTAATTTTTAGAAAGGTCTCCCAGTTTTAAAATGTAACAGTTGTTTTACTGAAAACATCAGTTAAAGTTTTCAGAAATTTCAATTTGGTTTGATCAAAAAATTCTATTTACCTTTTTTCTGTCTTCGAAGTGTAGGGCACGCTGTGTATAAACTAAATGCGATATAAAAAAGATTATAAAACGCATTGCAAAATTGTACATATAACATACATTCGTTTCAAATGACGCATGTCTTGAACAAAATTAAATTACCAATAAGAATTTTATTGCCTCGTTCTTGTGCCAATGCAATATTATGCCTGATTTTTTGATTTGACGTACGACTTAACATGTTTTTGTATTTAAATTTGAAACATCGGGTTTAATAATCAAATCATTGTGCTTAAATTACCTACACGATTGTGTTTGAAAAGCGATCTAATTTCAGGATATTTGAAAATGTCAACAAGTGGTGAATAATCGAAATTAAACATTGCCCGAATATGTAAAGGTATCACCAATGTTTTTATAACAAATATCTGCGAGTCCTTTAAAATCTGTACCAGATTGATTTATGGCTGCCTTATGCTCACGTCACATTATCATATTTTATAATGCTTTTCATATAATACGCCGGCATTTCTTTGTTAAAATTTCAATTGAAGATTTTCTGTTGGCCAAGAATCAATTGTTGAAATGTCGGTTTATTGCTTCTTTAAATTTACGTACATCACAAAAATTTTCGGTAAGTGCATAATGTCTGGCAGCTGTCATTTGATTATTATTAAATAACTTAAATTAAAAGAATTTAGCACTGGACAAGGGTGGATTCATTAAATGTTTGTTTTGGAAATTTTCGAGTAGATTTTAATAATTTTTATTCTGCTCTGACACATTGATACGTCTTTTTAGAGAAAATAAAAGTATTAAAAGGAAACATTTTTTGGCCGTCCTAAAAAATAACTTCAGGAAAATTACGAACGACTCACCATACAGATAGGTTTGTAATCTTGCACTACAAGATTTAAAACTGCACCTTTTCAAAGTAACAGTTGTTTAAGAATTGCGTCCACTGAACTTTGTAAGTAGAAGAGTTACACACAAAATTTGATTCCACATTTTGGGATACAGAACGAATTATCACTGCATCTTCCAAAATTGGCATTTAGATTGCGTTCACGCTTCGTGAATTTTTCATTTAGAATTTATACTCATTTTAATTCTAAGAATATTTTTTTGTCATTAAATGCACCTGACAGTATAAAATTTATATTGCACAACATTTGATAAATACAGCTAGCGCAGTTTTCCTCAAATTCAACTAATTAAATTTTGGAGTCCGATTCGAGTTGTAAAATAAAATTAAAACTTAGATTGTTATTAGTGAAAATAGACCATCAGTAGCGTCTACAATTGTAATAAGGTTCAATTG
>JAHWXV010128584.1:0-13057 GCA_024586415.1 Phrixothrix hirtus | reverse complement strand
TAGTGTATGTGTGCATGCAGTGGTTGTGAAGGTGGAGGTTTGTTAGTGGGTTTTGCCTACGCCGTTAAGGGAATGGCGTGATGGGTAGTAGTAGTAGTAGTAGTTATGAACGAATTTATGTCAGTAGATGAAAAACGTCACTAGTATTAATATAATATTTAATTACATTTGACGAGAGTTACAAAAATACAATAATTAGTTACTCATGTAAAAACGTAATTTTTAACTTGTTAAGAAAAGATAACTGCAATAGTAAAGTTATTTAATAGGAATATTAGACATTTTGAGTTAATAGAAAACTGTATGTAATTTCTCTGTTGTTAAAATTTTGTTTACCAAGTTTTCAATTTGTGCTAAGTATTTGTTTTCTATGTCAGTTGCATAAATAGAAAAATGATCAAATTCGGGTACCCGCTGGTCTTCAGCCTACTATCGAAAAAAACAAAATTTCTAATTTTTGAACTTTTGAGAGAAGATAATGGGATGTTGCTATACACCATCAGAAAGAGAATTAAAAGCACTATCGAAAGCTATAAAAAAACAATATATCATCCGTATGAAACAAAAAAGTTACAGTCAGTATCTCAACAACAAATAATGGTATTTATTTCTTTTTAGAGTCTCTGCAAAGAACATTAAAGAGTGCCTAACAATGTCTAAGTTAAAATGATATCATAATTCAAATTAATGAGATAGGATTGAATTTAGAAATCGCACGATTTTGGTTTTTTTGAATTATTTCGTAAACAGCCAATGCTGTCTCAAATTTGAAGGCACCATAAAATTTCTGTAAGACATTTCCTATTTAACCGACTCTCTATCTCTCATATTAACCGATATAGCAATAGATGTATCCCCAATTTGGGACACTGCGTATACATACAAATAACTCATAATAAACTTAATGATTTGCATTCCTGCAATTTTACAAGTGTACATTTCTGTTTAAGTTATTCAAGAATATCAAAATCTAGAACAGTAGTCAATTTTTACTGCATAAAATTTGTTAGTGAGTTACCTACAAATTTCAAATTAATGAACATTAAAATTTTCTCTAACATAAAGGAACATTTATTGAAAGAGGAATACTATTCCATAGACAAGTTTTTAAACTAATCTAAGAACTACATTATTCATATCCCCTCTTCTATCTTTAACTTATTTTTACGTTTGTAAATACAACGTATATTAAGATTAAAGGTTATTATTATTATTGTTATTACTATTTATTATTATTGTTATTACTATGTTTATGAAGTATTTTAAGCGAGTTTCTTGTTTTCTTGTTGGGTCTTATTTTAGACAAAGATGGTTTATTTTCTGGTTCCAGTTCTGCGAATGCTAATGAATTTTCATTGGACATGTTTATTGAAATTTCTGCTTCGTTCCCAAGTTGCAGTACTTGTGAGTATAATTGTTCCGGGATGTAGTCAATTAGTTCCTGTATTGGTTCTTTTGACTGGTCAAAATTATAACGATTTTCATTTTAGTTAGCCTCTATGTTTATATTTCCCTTGTCATAATTTGTCGTCTACCTATCAACGTCTTTATCTTACTAATTTCAAGGTCAGTAAGCAACGTTCGTGTTTTAATCGCGTATGACGATTTGTAACCTGGCTTTCATTTAGTTCCATATCAAGCCTCATCCATCGTCATTCTATCAATACTTTTTCTGGCAACCATGTTTTTCCCTTTCACATTTTTTGCTGAGAAAGTATACATACGTAATGGCCATTTCATACCTTGAGTATTTTTGGTCTTGGGAAGGAAAGTTGTTTCTTCATAACCTCAGATTGAGGCTCAGTACTTCCTGATTCCTGTCTTCGTGGCCTTCTTGCAGCACTTGTCTCTAGAGCAGCGCTGATTTCTTCATTCATCTCCAGAACAGGCTGAAACTCAGGACGGGTCCGAACAGATCCGGTCTATTGTCTTGTCCCACACGGTTTTGTTCCTTTATCTTTTGGAGCAATTTTATTTAAATTAGCTAGGTTGCTAACACAATTAATGGGGTTCTTCCTATCGCGTCGGCCTATACCTTTTCGAGACATGGTTACCGGCGTCTACCAGCTTGGAAATGCAATTAGTAATTGATAGGAAATACTTCAAGAGAGGCTAATTGTTATTTGTAATAAGAAAATACTGATTCGAATACTGCGTAATTGCTTTATTAAAATGAAAAGATTCCCCGACACATAGAAAGTAATATCTTTAAATCATATTGAAAGAAGTTTGCTGCTATTTATAGGGAATGTAAACGATTTTCTACACTTATGGCGGATTAACACATCTATATCAAGATCTATATCATAACTGATCCATAAAAACGGAGTTCTATATCAGCAGCGTGTATCATAAATGGTATAATGATTGGATAAGGGCTGTTCCTACTAAAAATTGGTCGGATAGGATGGATGGGCACATTTCCCATTATTACTTTGTAGCATTGCCGCGTGTCCTGCGCCAACAACTCGCTAGCGATGATGATACATAACTGGTGGGTAGCGAACTTAAAAAAGCTTAGGAAATACAGATATACGATACAAATTGCACTGCTTTATTATTAGAGGACAGTATCATAATAATCGTGTCAACAAAACTTGATACAGATACGCTGATTTTATACAAGTATGGAGAAGTCCTAATGTGCCCATGCATGATAGGTTCTCGTGTTGTTGATATTATCTGTTTATTACAGTTCTGGTCATCCATCTGTGTACTAAAAAGGCATATAATACGTACATCACATGTCACGTGGATTGGTGCATACAATTAAGATTAATAGAGGGTACCATGTAATTAAAGTACGCAGGTAGCCAAATGAAATTCGCTTAACTTAAGTCAATATAAAAATTAGAGGAATGCTTGTGTTAAACACTAAATTAAAACCAGAAGGCATACCGCCTTAAAGAATATCTTTTTCTCTTGAAAGACGCAAAGAGTTTCTGAGCAGTGAAAAAAGGCAAACCCTTATCAATAGTATCCGATGTCTGTGCAATGTTCGGATGCACGAGAGTAATTATTGATATATGATGGTCATTTGTTGACGTTACCCGTTATTCAATCCCCAGAAGCTGCCTGACACACACACACACACACACACCGTTTCTATTCTGTGACGACCTACTATATATGTTAGTTGGTAATAACATTCGGTTAATGTCTTCAATAAAATTGTAAAATATTGTTTCAGTCTGCTTATTTGGATTATTTTGAAGAAGGTTTATACATCGAAGGTAAACACCATTAACACTTGAATATGGATTGACCGATCTAAAATTAATTTCACATTTAATTACAGATAATTCTTGTGTACGATTATTACATTTTATTTTAGTAGCAATAACAATTAAACGCGTAGAGTATTATTTATTGTATTGTTTTCGTTTCGCTATAATTCTATTTAATTGTTTTGTTCAATGCTGTTGTTTTGTAATTATTTTTTAATTTTGGGCCACTTTTGAAATAAAATACTCAAAGGTGCAAGGTGATTATTCCCTGTGTGTGCCTCGTATTATCGATGTTTTTGTGATGGCGCTCCGTGAAAGAAAGGACAATTGATGGTCAATAAATTAAAGATATCCGTGCATCGATAACATAATGTCGAAGGTCTCCATTGTCCATTTACGGTTAATTGAAATATAAAAAAATTACAAATTCATTGGTTGCCTCGCTTGTTATTCTTGCTTCTCGTGAAATTGTAATTCTACAGTTTCGAGGCCATGCAATAAATAAATAATGAAAATTGATGTGTTTTGCATTTATTAGTTAGGAATAAAAATCACTGACGTATAACATTTTCGAATATTTACACAAAAATAACATAAAAACGTTTAAAATCAATTTAACTCACAATTTTACGCTTAATTCAAGGTTCTTTGCATGCATTAATCTATAGTTTTCTTTATACATAGGTGATAGAGTGTCAATGTACCATGCGCTTACAAAATATGCACATGATCAATATTTGTTTAGAAATCTGTTAAAATACAAAATAGGTATGTTTGCATTACTTATGTGTAAAATAAACTTTCTTTAGAAATTTTTGGCGTGTTTATTACATCACTGGAGATAAAAAAAATTTGACATTTAGGAATAGCCTCAATTTAGGAACTTAAAAGTTTTTCAAGTTCTATCAGATTAAATAAAGTTTTACAACTATTTATTTTCTAGAAATTTCTCTTATAAAATGATCGTTGTTGCCAAAATTATATTAAATATTCTTCAAAGAAAGTATATATTATACATCGATTTAATATTAAAATTTGGAATTACTTTCTCTACACACGAAACTCTGCAACAGTGTTAAAAATTTTAATTAATCGTTGACCGTAGAGAAATTTGCATGGCTATGTTTTCTAGGATTCTTATAATTAACGCTTAATTTGCTGCTATGTATTTGGTTGTAAGCAGAGAACGTGAATTGTGCTAAGATTATCTGTTGGCGAAAGTTCTACAACTCTATATTTTCTAACTTAGTTAAGATACGGGAAATTAAAAATTATTAAATAAATAAAGCAGTCTTAATTAAAAACTTAATTCCTTACAATTGTTATGAATTGAATTAAAAATAATAATGTTATATTCAGTGCTTAACAATATAACAATTAAATAAAACAAAGAATACCTGTAACCTACTGAATTGCTACGTATTACTAAATATATATATGTATAAATAAAATACAAAGATAATAAATTAAACTATCGAAAGAGAAACTTATTTAAAAAGGTGAAACGTTTTAGACATTTGAAGTCAACAGTTGAAATTTTCAAACGACAATTTTTTCATGAACACTACCGCATAAGCAAAATGAAATAAACAACTGATTTACGTTTTCTAATTTAATTTTAAAAATGCATAAAGAAATCTAAATTTAACGTATTGACTAATTTAAACCGTACAAATTGGTAAACTTTGAAATTGCGTATCCAAAGCGAACAACTTGTGTCCGTATATGCAAAATATACGAACGGAAATACAGACGAAATGGTAATTCCTGATTTTGACCCTAAAGTATAATGACTAATTAGGAATTTTGAATGTAATAACTATATGTAACTTAGAACCGATATTTCCATAGCCTTTTAAATTTATCCTGCCGTTATTTTCTACGCTAACCATTGTTAGTACAATGGTCTTGAAGGTAATTTAAAAGCAGATGGATTTAGAAGAAGATGAAAAGACCGATTCTCAGTTATGAAAATAACATTAATTTACGCCAAAGGGTCTTTAAAGCACGTATTTTTATGTATTATAGCAATTTAGTAAGCTAAAACTCCCAAATATGTATTAATTTGACGAAACTTTAACGAAAATTCTCAGAAAAGATAAGAAGATTGAAAGGGATCCCCAACAGTAAACTCTAAAAAGTTAATAGTCGTAACGATCTTTTCTCCAGATTCTCGCAAATAATATAACCATAAAGCAATTATTTCAATCTGCGATGATCTAGATGCATCGCATTTCTCTAATAGCAAGTTGAACAAAATTTCGAAGAATTCAACTAAATATGTATTTATTTAAAACTTTGTTGGAAAATTTTTAATATTTAAGTGACCTTAAATATACAACCATTTGCACAGGCATTAATTTATAGTATATCCTATATAAAGTGACTAAAATTTCTGTTTCGATCCCAAGGGAGAAACTTCATTTCTCAAGCGACAGTAAGAGAAATAATATCTCGAGGGATTAAACAGCACTTAGTTCTGCACTTCTGAAAAATTTAAAATTAAAAGGACTAAAGAAAATAAAATTGCATGGTTTTGACGGTTCATTTGATTTATCAACATATGCTTCACGGCAAATAGTATTTAAATTTTGGGAATTTTGGGAAGCGATATAGTAACGCTTTCAGCAAAATGTAATTTTTTGCACTTTCGGGATTAACGCGTTCAATTTGGTCACTTGTTTCTATGACTAAAGGGACACTTTTAATCACAAGGAATTCAAATATTAAATTTTAAATTCCGCATAAACAAAGTAAATCCATGGCAAAAACAAAAATTAACCAATCAAAATTACATATTGCTGAAAGCTTTCCTATAGCGCTTCGCAAATAAAATTTACGTTGATAAATCAAATAAACTATCAATGTCAAAATCATGCAATTTTACTTTCTTCAGTTCTTTCGATTTCAAATTATTCGAAAGCGCAAAAGTAATTTGATTCATTTATATTTGTTACTGCCATAGATTTACTTTATTTACGCGGGATTTGAAGTAATTTAATTCCCTTCGGACTAAAGTAAAACTTAATTCCTTGAGATTAAAAGTGTTGCTTTAGCCCCGGAGGTGGAAAAATTGTATTTATCCTTACAGCCTTGAACATTTAAATCACTAATTCTTAGATTAAAATTTTCTTAAGTATCTTAGCTTATTTTGTTAATTAAAGTTCATATGACTGAAAATAGAAGTGTTGAATATCTAATGGGTTCATACGAGGGCGAGATGATACTCAGCGGATCTTCAAATAGGAGGGGTGACACCACACTAACTATTAGTGTGCAATTAAAGTACTATGTTTAGATTGGTCATTCTGAAGACCTTATTTCCATTTGTCCGTTAGTTTGTTGCAGCAGCTTCCCAAGGTGAACGTGTTTCTGTTTGTTTTGCTATGGTTAATATTAAAAAAACTTCCGTCACTAAGTTTATGTATATAAAAGTTTAAAATATGCAGATATTCTTGAAGAATGTTTTGGGTTATTCTGATCCTTCACATATGAACATGAAGGGTTAAGTAGCTGAGTTTAAACGTGGCCAAACATGTGACCAAGATGAACACCGAATCGGGAAGTTCTACGAGGGTCACTATACCACAAATGGTTGCAAAAATCAAGTATTGTGGGTGTGTAAAAAGAGCGCGTGTGCAGTATTCTAACATAATAATTACGCATAAAAGAGGTCTGCAAGAAGGGTGCCGCGGCAACTCTCATTGGAGCCCAAACGGGTACTGGTTCAACTGTCGCAAGAATGTTTGAACTGTTTTCAAAAGAATTCAGCTAATTTTGGGCCAAGATTTATTACCACAGATGGTAATACTGCAATCTAAGCAGAGGACGGAACCAGGTTCTTCAAAGAACGTAAAGAACGCCATGACAATAAAGTCTGCCAGAAATGTAACGACGTTAGTTTGGCTTGCTAATGAATTTTAATGGTTGATTAGCTTTTAAAGGGGCAAACAATAAATTGTATATACTCTGCTAATCTTCTAGCATCTTTAATTAAAAAATTCTCGGAAAAAGGCCTGGCCTCACGTGTAAAAAATCATTTTTATCATGACAATGCCCGCCCTCACACCAAAATCGTTTCAATGACAAGATTCACGAATTACGATAAGATGTAGTTCCCCATCCGCCGTATTCCTCCGACTTCCCTCCATCGGACTTTCACCTATTTGCCAAACTAAAAATTTTTCTAGGTGGCAAAGATTTTCAACTGTTGAGGAGGTCAAAGCCGGGGTAGATGCCTATTTTGCCGGACTTCCAGAAAATTTCTTCCGTGATATAACTAAAGCATCGAAATATCGGTGAAACAAATGTGTGGAACGTTTAAAAAATTTCTGTCACAGGAGTACTTTTATATCGTTCCTAGACCGTCTAATTATTATTCCGTTCTCGTACATTGAGTCGCTTTATAGTAATATGTTGAATTGAGTTATATCCATATTTTGCACACAATTGAGAAATTAATTATAATACGTATGGAAAAAAAGGCTTCAAAAAACAGCTTTATAGTAAAACAATAAATAACAAAATAATATGAAATTATCTCCAAATTCTTATGAAAATTGTTTATCACAATTCAATTGTATAATTTTGTAATCAACTTTTTTCGTTAAATTTTTCTATTTAGTATTATTGCATTAATTTAGTCAAAATTGCTTACTTTACATTAATTATATTTTTAAAAATCCACTATTTAAACTTCGTTATTCAATTCCAATGTTTTACTTTAAAATTCAAATTTACCAACTAGATTTCATTCTTGAATAAGTTCAATCTTATTTAAATTAATGATTCCGTAGCGTGACATTAAACATGATCGTGTGGTTAATTGTATTAAGCGCTGGATGACTCTAATAGTATTAATAGTCATGGGAATAACTGTATGCTTATCTACGCTTGATTCCATTATCTTTATTTTGTACCAAACCACTCGTCTCCACTTTCTAAACAAGATATTTCGAGTGAATGAATACTGCTAATCAATGTCTACAAGTTCGTCGCGCATAGAATCTACCGCTTCAACTCCTCGCGCGTACTTGGCTTACCATTATAAACATGGGATTTAAGCTATCTGAGTAACAAAAAATTTAAAGATGAGAAGTCAAACGATCACGGAACCCATTTTTCTGGTCCTCCTCTTCCTATTCACTTTAATGGAATATTCTCGCTAAATTACCTGCAACTTGATTATCAAAGGGCGACGATTCTCCATCGTACTAGAACAACACACCAAGTCTAGTATCTAGAGGAATATCATTAATATATCCTGGTAGATCTCCTTTACAAATTAAGGGACCCTTTTGCCAAGTGCGATGCTATAAGGTGATTTTTAGCAAACTACATAATAAGTTTACATGAAAACAGTTTTGATGATTTCATATAAGTACATTATGTGTGTTCTAATAGGCCTAATAATAGGTATTAGAGGTATTGTTGCTGGAATCACTAGTATATCGCTAAAATGCATTACTCCGCCACCGTTCGAAATATCTTAGATGATGTGTTGCAGATGCAGGGAGCAGATACTAGCCTTTTAAAGGTGACAGAAATAAAGACATTGTGATGCAAAATGCGCCAAACTTGAGTTTGAAGAGTACCAGTCGTGTGAGATACTCTATGTACAATTGTGGATTGACTTTTCTCAACTGCATGCAATACAATACGCATTTATCAATGATAACTGGGGTACCTTTTTAACGTTGACATAAGCAAGATTCCGTTTCTCTAAAAAACTACAAGACCTTCGAAAATGTTTTATAATTAGGTACTATACAATTAGGATAAAGTCGACAGTATTCTACTACTGACATACATCCGCTCCCATTATAAAACTTACAAGGACTATCTCAAAACATTAATTGGTTATTACTATTAATCACTGCTTATTAATTAACAATTAACAATTAATTATTTAATATTAATTATTTACAGACTATTTATTAAGCTCCCATGGATTTTGACAGTTTATGCCAGTAATACGTCAATATAACTATTTATAACCAATGGTTATTTCTTACAATTAGAGCATTTAATTAATATTTATTTAATGTTACTATAGATATCTCGAAAACAACGGATTTAACCGTAGTATATATGAAGCTTTTTGTGTATAATGACCTCTAGAACATGATACAAGATTGTCGATCTGTTCATGGAACACTCTATATTCAGCTTTAATATTTTTATTGAGTCATTTTTCTGTTGATCAAAGGACAATAGAACAATTAATTTGATCACAATAATCCTTATATACTTATGTCCTTGATTCACTTTCATTAATTCCTTGTTAATGTTAAAACCGAACAGTTTAATTAAAATCATAGTTATTTAATGGTATTTATACAAGTTGTTGCTCTAAATTTTAACACATCTGTTTTTTCAATTCTTCTTGTTGAATCAATTATTAAAGTAAATGTTTGTATTAAATTGTGAACTTCATCTATATAGATAGAGAATAGCTTTTACTCATTTACTTTTAATAACTATAGTATGTAAGGAGTGGTTACAACTACTTATCCTACAATATTTATTGCTTATATTTATCAAGGAATTTTAGCTGATACTTCTGAAAATTAACATTTCTTACATATCTTAGCATTATCCTCAATATGTGACTTCCACATTAAAATTAGGACTCACGTCCTGTCCTCTCAAATCGTTAATTTGTATTACATTCTAGAAGACGTTAAGGTATAACTTTCCTTCGATAACAATCTTTTGATTTATTCTAAAAATTAACTAGTTGGCGTTTTCGAAATTACTACAAAATTGTGATAAATTTAGGTGCCCACTTTTGAAAGCATGTCATAAATTACGTAATAAGATTTAAACAATATAATTGCCTTCTTTTCCATTGCCACCTATGACTTATAGTACTAAGAATGTAAAATTCTCAATAAAAGGAATCAGTTATCTTTAATTCGTAACACTGGAAATATATTGCTAAAATACAGGAAATATTAAAACAATGTTAACCCTAACAAGAAGTTGAATCGCAACCAAATACAGGTACAACGCGATTTCCAGAAAATGACACATTACACGAAATTGCACTATTTGGGTTAAAGAACAAATATAAAGGCAAAACAACGTTCTAAAAGTCAAATATCTATATATGGTGTACCAAATAACACCAGCGACGCTTAATTCCTGACACAAGGAACAAATGGCGACGATGCATTGAAAAAAGTTACATAAAAGGTTTCCTGTTTTAAAATTATAAGCTGTCAAGGTCGACACAATCTTATTTTAATTTTTAACTACCTCTTACTGATTCAGCCGAAATTTGGGACGCAAGAGTTTACACGTGCACCTGTGTTTGAAGGTTTGGAGCTTTTTAAGGCCAAATTTCTTCTCCAAGAAAATTTTTCTCTTACAATTTTTTCAAAACTTAACTATTTTTCAGAGAATCAAGCTTTTTTGAATTCTTGGAAGATCATTACAAGTTACGTCACGGGCAAGATATAGCAGATTGACGGGAAAATAAAACAAATTGTTTTAGTGTTCTTATTATTTACGAATTTGGTTTTTGGGATTTTTTTACGTTTCGATTATTGCACTACTCTATTCTAATTTTTAATTATTAATTTATTATTGCTGTTACTTGGTTTTCATTTTTTTATTATTTTGCTGTTCTATAAATGCGGAATATTCATTTATTGAATATGCAGGTATGTAGTTAAGATTACGAGGATGTCGTATGAACTGTCAGTTGTTGCAAGTACATATGTAGAAAAATTTCCGAATAGGCGTATACCTCTTCATGTAAGATTTGCTGCGATGGTCAGAGATTGGGGAAATTCGCAACGTTTAAGGAGACTGCTAGTAATTAGATTAGATGTTGAAAACGATGTAAAACTCTGTACTGTATAGAACATTGGACGTTGATAAAGTCATTTTTCATCGATTATTGCAAGAGCAGCAGTTGAGGTATTTCCAGCTTCAGTGCGTTTAAAGTCTGCAAGAAGAAGATCGTGACCATTGCATGACCTTCTACAAATTGCTCATTAATCGCTTTAGCACAGAAGATTGTTGCTTGGAAGCGATTTCGTTTACCGATCACTCCTGTTCTACAAGAAATTGCATTATTAATTTTCACAGCCTTTATATGTGGAGTGATGAAAATCATCAAAAAATCCAACTAAATTATCTTCAATAGCAATCTTCCATTAATGTTTGGAAGTTGGGGGATTGTTCGAGATGTTTTTATTGGCCTCGTTGGTTTAACAGTAATGTTGAACAACCAGTCGTGTTTAGAGTTTTTACAAACTACAGTAGAGGATTAATTGTACGACATACAATTTTATAATAGGTCATAGGATGATCTTCATAAACAAAGTTGCCGCTTCATATCTAATTGTTCCTGTTAGGAAACATTTAGATGAACATTCCACTGGCCGATGGATTGAATGATTTGTAATGCCCAAATTCCATAACCACCCCCTTTCCAGATATTACAAGTTGGGATTTTTATCACTGGGATTTATTAACACATAGATTTCATCGCACATCTGTAAATATGCTACATAACCTATGGAAGAGAATATTGGCTGCATCTCACGAAATTCGGAAGATTTCGAACGTTCTTCGAAACGTAAGAGCTTCGTTGGTACGTAGAGTTCAAACCTGAAAGCGCTGCAATGGAGGATGTTTTGAACACATGATCCATTGATTTCCTTTTTATTTCGTTAAAAGTCTTTTACTTTTTTAGTGAATATTGTTGATGATATTACAATAAAACAATTTATTCCTTTTCCTTGGCAATGGTATATATTATACCTGTGCCGAGATAGGCAACGATATTCAAACCGTTCAGAATAGCTTAATTTTCTCGAGAATGAACGGTTCAACTTACAAAAAAAATGTGGTAAATACATTTTTCTAGGCTTTCAACCAGAGTTGAACGTAAAAATTCCTGGAATACAAATTACTGGATACATAGATATTTCAGGTAAAAGAAACTCGTCTTTACTGTGCAGATCAGCATAACAACGAGCGGTTGAATCAGTGAGATACATTTAAAAATTAAAACATTCTGTTAACTTTGACAGTTTATAACCGAAAAACGAGAGATTTTTAAGCCCATTTGTTTTCAATGAATCTTCGTTATTTATTCCCCAGAAATAATAGTTAAACGCTGCAAATATTATTTCAGCCATCCTATATATTATAAATAGGGGCGGTCCTAGAATACTATCTTATACAGAATGCCAAAGAAAAATTCTCTAGGACTGGGTAACATTACTAAATTTAACCTTATTAATACATTTTCGAGCAGATTTTGGTGTGAAATGAGGTGTTTAACTTGTAGATTAACTAGTTTTGCTTTCTTGTACCCCTTATGAAATATAGGTAAAGAAGAAAGTGCACTTTTCAACGAAAATTTTCGATGATGATATTTTAGTGGAAATTCACGTTTTCGGGTCCCCTAAGTCCAAAAATCTTGTATTTAGAAATTAGTCTATGATGTACGTGTACGTGTGTGTGTGTGCATGTGCGCGCGCATGCGCACGAGTGCGAGTTCGTGTGTGAATGCGTGCGTGCGTGCGAGAGGCAGCCGAGGGTGGCGGCAGTGCGAGAATGGCGGGCGTGCGTACGTGCGTGCATATGGATATACGTATGAACAGTATATCTCGAAAACTAAAAGCCGTATATAAATAAAACTTTATATTTAGGTTACTAGCCATCTGAGAACGTAATCGCAAAATTTGATTAAAATCTGATAGCAGGAAAATTTATAGGAAATACACGTTTTCTGGTCCTTGACTCAGTTATATATGTTTTCTGAAATGTGCGCGCGCGTGCGTGGGTGTCTGTGTGTGTGTGTGTGTGTG
>JAHWXV010128525.1:0-16198 GCA_024586415.1 Phrixothrix hirtus | reverse complement strand
CACACACACACAGACCAATTTCTAAAAACATGTTTTTCGGACTCAGGGGACCTGAAAACGTGTATTTCCGCTAAAAACTGGACACCGAAAATTTGGACCGCAAACATGACTTTATAGTATATTTCATATACGTACCACAATTTTAATTTATATTTTCTCAGATATATATCGCATTATGCAGAAAGAAGATGGGATTGGGGTTGGATACTTTGTCGTGCCCCAAAATCAGAGAGGAATTTAACGACGTCAAACGATGACGTAAACTGAAATCCGTTTGCATGATCGATTACAATTTATACTATTACATGAGTTCCACAGAACTTTTACCACCTTCATCCTTTTGAGCCCTGACCACTGCAATGTGCATTAGCGTCGCCCATTTTTGCTTCCAGTCTATGTGGGACGAGTTTTTCAGGGTGTTGTCGGCGCCGAAAGCACTTCTTAAATGGATGAAATAAAGCGCTTGGATTTGGTGTTCGAAAGAATAACAATAACGGCGTACATACGTGAATGTTGAATATAGAGAGGTACTCGCAGGCAGCATGCACAACATGGTACGACTTGGAGGCGGTAACTTTAGCACGAAGATCGGCGTAGAAGTGAAGATTTCTAACTAACTGTATTTGTAAAAACAAGGGGTTTATATACAGTTGCAACATTACTAAAACACGATGGCAACAGTATTATTGATGAACCGCATTTCCGTTATGAATAATTCCATTCATTAGTATCTTATCATAGCAGGAAACTCTTATTACCTAATTTCCTGTACGTGGGCGAATGAAGCGATGTGTAATGTTGACTTAATGAAGGTTAAGTACGCATGCGCCGGTAACATGGGTGTTGTGTGCCGGCACGCGTACGTACCGATGATTGAATACCGTGGATTATCGCCTATATAACATACACGGAAACCAAAAGATCGATTCCCATTAGTATTCGAGAATTACCAAATCCAAACTAGCATTTCGTCGCTTTCTCTTTCAAAGAGTATAAAGAAAGGACCGAAACCACCAAGCAGGTAGTTGAGTCTACTGTACCAACCGAGTGACTTCCAACAGCATCTTCCGAGATTCTCCACTACGGAACCTCACCATCGAGACCACAACACGCAGCCATCTGGCACCGAGACACCTGCCGTTCCGACGACCAGCGCCTCGCTGCAGCATCCTCACCATCTGCCATGTCCAGTGTTCCGACGCCCGGCACCCCTACACAGTGAGTAAAGGAAAACTTTTATTAACTTTATTACTTTCTCTTACCTATATGAAATATAATATAGAGAAAGTATTGTTTTCGTCCAAAATTTTCGATGTCGAAAATTTAGTGGAAATATACGTTTTGAGACCCCATCTCCGAAAAACATGTTTTTAAAAATTGGTCTGTGTGTGTGTGTCTGTGTGTGGTGCGTGTGTGTGGTTGTGTGTGTGTGTATGTGTGTGTGTGTGAACAAATTATCTCGAAAACGAAAAGTCGTAGATAAACAAAATTTTATATTTGAGTTTATATCCATCCTCGCACCCAACTGCAACAATTTCACTAAAATCCAATAACGGTAAGTGCCACTTTACCCTTGTCATTTGTTGGTTTTTTGCGATTTTTTCGAAATCGACTTTAACGATTTTTTTAAATTAATAATATTTCTTAGAGATTTAATACCTTTGCATGTAATTAAAACAGTTTCTCAAAAAAATGTCCGTAAAACGTGTAACAGGAAGTAGAGTCTTACCATTAACTGTGACTAAAATAACTATGAAACTGATAGTCCTAAATAAATGAAAATTTGTATATGAGATCCTAACTACCTTTTTATGTAAAATCAAGAATTTTGTTAGAATCGAATAGGAGGAAGTACAACTCAAAATCGGCTGTAACGATTTTTTTAAAACTTATTCCATTTCTTACCTGTCATATAGTTTAGGCTGTTTCTCAGAAACTTTTCCGTAAATTGAGTAACCGGAAGTACCAACACCGTTTAACTTAAAATAAATTAACTATGAAACTAAAACCCCTAGCGGAATGGAAATGTATATTTGTAGCCGTAAGTAGATTGGTATGCCAAATAAAGAATTTGTTTATAATCGAATGACCGGAAGTTCCACTTTATTTCTGTCATTTTTAGATATTTTCCGAATTTTCGTTTTTCACGATTTTCTTGAAATCGGCTACAACGATTTGTTTAAAACTTAGTAAATATTTTGGTTACTTCATTCCGTTTTACATGAATCAAGCTGTTTCTCTAATAAATTTTCGAAAGTCGAGTAACCGGAAGTACTTAGTGTATTAATTGCGAACAACATATCTCAAAAACTAAATAGGATATATGAATGAAATTGTATATTTAAGTTTTTTATCTTTTGTACATGAGACTTCAAGAATTTAGGTAAAATCTAATGGCCGAAAATGCCACTTTATTCTTGCGATTTTTAAGTTTTTTGCGATCTTCTTGAAAACAGCTATAACTTTTATTTTTAAATGTGCTACGGTTATTATGTATTCACTGCCTCTTTACGTGAACTTAACAGTTCTTCTGAAAAAATGGGCTGAAGCAATTTATCAGAGAATATTCCCGGAGTTAAGCAGCTTTCCGCCTGTCCAGTAACTTGGATGGGTGACCGTTACAATTACTGTTTCCAAAATAAACGTGGACAATAATGTAATGATTTGTGGACACTACTGGCATATCTATGTGCGTAAGAGAAAGTCGTGTGTTGTTTCACGCCAGATTTTTTTTCTTGTGAACAAATTAAACAATTCAGTGCTAAACATTGTTGAGCGTTTAATCAGGTTTATCGTTAGTTATCTCAGTGTTATACATTCAGATCTCAGTTATCATGTTAGACAACCCGATCTAGTTTAGTGTTAAACGTTTAATTAGGTCTATCGTTAGTTAAGTCAGTGTTAAACATTCAGATCTCAGTTATCATGTTAGTCAATCTGATCTAAATTAGTGTTGAGCGCTTAATTAGGTTTATCGTTAATTATCTCAGTGCTATACATTTAGATCTCAGTTATCATCTTACTCAACCTGATATAATTAGTGTTGAGCGCTTAATTAGGTTTATCGTTAATTAACTCAGATCTCAGTTATCATGTTAGTCAACCTGATCTAACTTAGTGTTGAACGTTTAATTAGGTTTATCGTTATTTAACTCAGTGCTAAACATTCAGATCTCAGTTATCATGTTAGTCAACCTGATCTACCTCAGTGTTGAGCGTTTAATTAGGTTTATCGTTAGTTAACTCAGTATTAAACATTCAGATCTCAGTTATCATGTTAGTGAACCTGATCTAATTTGGCGTTGAATGTTTAACTTTATTTATCGATAGTTGACACAGTGCTAAACATTTAGATCTCAGTAATCATGTTAGTTAACCTGATCTAACTTAGTTTAATAAACTCATTACTGAACACTAAAATCATAGTTATCGTATTAGCTAGAGACTTCACTGCAACAACCATTAGTAACTAGGACAATAGGGATAAAAGGTGTAAACAGTAGATTTAAGAAGTGCGCGCGTGTAAAGGGTACAGACAAGCTCCCCTCTGGACAAAGAATAAGCTTGCTGTATCGTCAGTGCCCAGAAACATCCTAGAACGAAGTAGAGGGGACGAGACCGTGTAGCGCTCGTGTGTGGTTGCAGGGGTTAGCCGCCTTGTAACATTACGCACAGCTCAAATCCGCAACCACCCCACCGCCCAGGTTAAGACGCAAAAGGTCATCGACCCGGCACCAACCACCAGGTGAGAACTTCCAGACTGCCGCTACTGTCTCGGAAGACACTACCATAGGGATTGTCCAGTAAGAAACGCAAGCTGGCCGGGAAACAGTGAAGTCGCCGGAGAGGCTAGATCCGCCTCCCGGACGTCCCTCAACAACTCAACAACAATTAATGGCATTGACCGCCGAGGAAGGATCGACATCCCAAGACTGCATGTCAAAGTCTGGGGACTAGACCGAGTAGTCCTCTTAGATTCTGGAGCCACCCACAACTTAGTGATCGAATCCCTGTCAGGGCACACATAACCGACGTCACTCGTTGCCCACCTGGCCAGCACACAAGCGAACATCGCGGTCATCGGCCAAACGATACTGGAGTTCGAGACAAATGGGCAGCGATTCAAAGAGCCGTTCTTCGTCGTTACGCAACTTAATGTCCCCATTGTCCTGAGACATCAGCGGCTAGTCAGCCACGAAGTCGTAATGGATTACAAACGAAACTGCATCCATTATGATCTAGAATCCAGGCGCACTGCCTACTGGAAAGGTCCCGACGCCTCCGCGACACCTAACACCATCGACGTCACCCAAATAAAGCATGATTTCCCACCAGAAGCAGAGGACGACTTTCACAGCTTACTCATGGACTTCCCAGACGTCCTCACAAACAGAATTGAGCACATGACTACTGTAGTCTCGCAACACACCATCACTCTAAAGGATAACGCCGTCCCATTCAGGCATCCGCCATACCGTTGCTCGCCCCAAAAGAAACGACTGGTCCTCCAGGAGGTGGAAAATACGCTTCAAAGGGAATCATCGAACATAATAAATCTAAATTCAGTTCGAGGGTCGTAATGGTCCGAAAGAAGGCCGGAACACCCAGATTCTGTGTAGATTACCGCCAGCTTAATGCGATAACCAAGGGCCAGATCATCACTCTACCAGTAATTCATGAGACCATTAAGGACTTGGGAACCACCACGGTATTCAGTTCTATTGATTTGCGCTCAAGGTATTGGCAGGTGCCAATAACCGAAGGATCCAAACGTTACACTGCTTTTAGAACGCCTGATAGCTCATGTTACCAGTTCACGGTGATGCCTTTTGGGCTGAAAGGGGCCCCCGCCACGTTCCAGAGGATGATGACCCAGGAGGTCCTACCTAGTTATCTTCGTAAATTTGTGTTGGTATACCTGGACGATTTAATAGTGTACTCCAACAGCTGGCGCGAACATATGGTATATTTAAGAAAGGTGTTCGAAAGGTTGTAACGATTCAAAGCGTGGTCTTTAAATAACAAAAAATTACTTATATTTTCGCAGCCGGGATTGCTCGTCGGATTGGGCTGGTAGGAGGCTTGTCGCTGGAGTTTTCGCTTGTAATGGTTCGCAGTCGGTTATTCTAAATAGGAAAAAGTTATGTATTAACATGGAGAGACCCTCGAAAGAGATCGCGACTTCTTATGCGAAACGATCTTTTCACAATCGTATATTTAATATTTAAGTTTGGTGAAAATAACAAGGTGTATAAAACCGTCAAAAGTAATTTTATTCACACGGAAATTATAACTCAAATTAATGCTTTCGGATATTTTGTACCAATTTACAAGAACGTATAATTAATAAGTATAAATAAAAATAATTCTGGCTCGTTAAGATTAAAAGCTTTCAGAGTAAAAGAATGCATTCGCGGTATAAAGTTAATTTGCATAGACGTGGAACGTAGCTTTGTGTCTCTCGAAAGGAAGCGCGTCCGTTCGGTAGAAATTTTATGTTCGCTTGCTTACGTGCTCCGTTCGTAAAATTACTTATGCTCGCGACCGATGCCACTCGTCAGACGAAGGTGTCAAAGGGGATGCTGGCGTCAAACCGGCTCTCGCTACAAAGACAACTCAGAGACGGTTGACGACGGCGTCGGTTCAAACTCTAGAGACGCTTACACATCCGCTACAGAAGCAACACGATGTGTGAGCGTTCTAGTTATGCTTTATTATCAAAAGCCTCCCGCTACATAGCAACACACATGCTTTCGACAATAAGTTATACATGATCTGGCAATGAAAAGGGGGGTTTTCACCCTTGCAGATGTCTGAACTAATTTCGCAGTTTTAGATTCTGCGTCAGCGGTTTTGAAATTATAATCTAGTTAGATCGAAGCGGACGGTTTGCGTTCTTTGCGATTAACAAAGCGCTTTTTAATATAATAAAATTATCTCGGCCTTCATGGCGGAGATGTCTATTCTGAATTGACAAAATGACGCGGTGTCAGCTCGAGTACGGAATGACAAGAACTCGCTGAAAACTTCGCTCTTTTATACAGAAATTTGCTCTCTGTTCCTCGAACGTTTCTGAAACTTGCCATTCGGTCTTACACTTATTGATAAAAGTATCGCTTATATGATTTGATTAACAATTTATTTATTTTGTAATATTGCGCAATTCCAATTACTATTATTTAGTTAATTACATTCGGTTTTTAAAATTGGTTTGTTTGTTATTTATTTCGGTAGCAATTTTTATTTATATTTGAATAGTTATTTGATACTTTGGTTATTGCGTAATATTTCGTTATTTTTCAGTTTTACTTAATTACATGTGGTTTAATAAACAATATTTATTTGAAATTACTTGGCGGTCACTCACTTACAGTTTACTTTTTATTGTCTTTTAAAATTTCTTATCAAACTAATCTTCTGGTAATTTCACGGAAACGTAAGACGCACGTATTTGTAGCAAATCGGATTTTGCGTCGCTTTTGCGCATTAACATATTCCCCTGGAAATGTTAGAAGGTTACAGCAGTCAAAACTATGAGTTGTTATGAAAAAATGCCACTTCGGTAAGAACAGCTGAACGTATCTAGGACACCACCTCTCCTCCGAGGGCAACCAGCCATAGCTCGAAGCAGGTCGAAACCCTCCAGGAAGCCGTCGTCCCACAAAACCGTAAGCAACTCCGGCAATTTCTAGGTCTGTATAATTGGGTCCGCGGGTACATTCCGAACAGCACCGAGACACAGACGCTCCTTACGGACCTCCTGCAAACCAAAACCGCCTTCAAGTGGAACGCCGCCGCATTCCACGCTATCAAGGCTAACTTAAACAAACCGATGCGACTTCATGGGTTCGAATTCACGTTACCATTTGTACTGCATACCGACGCCAGCGGCGTAGGCATAGCCGCCGTGTTGTACCAACCAAACGACGACCGCCGTCAAATCGTAAGTTATGCCAGTGCCAAACTATATGCTATCCATCAACGCTATCATGTGAACTAGCAAGAGTTCTTAGCCGTCGTTTGGGCTATAAAACGATACCGACCCTACTTGGAGGATAGATCATTTACGCTACGCACGGATAGCGCCGCCATCACATGGTTGGGCCGAATGAAAGACACCCGTTCCAAGCTCACCCGATGGGCTCTACTAGCACAGGAGTTTTCATTCGTCATCGAACATTGCCCAGGAGAGGACAATGAACTTCCGGACCACCTGTCTCGCAATACGCGGGACGAATGTACCAACGAGGAAACTCACGAAGTTAACCGAATCTTCCTGCCGTCCATTACCAACGTTGAACTCGTCGAACTGGATGAATTTGTAAAAGAAATTCAAAGGCAAAACACACGCTCGTAATCTGATCAATCTCCTAGAGGAGATCCGTCGCGACGGGCCACAAACAAAACGTCATGAGGAGAACATTAGAGATTACATCATCGAAGACAGCTGCCTCTGGAAAAGATCGGCCCAGAGCGATCATCTCCTGACGCCCTTTGACGCCCAGGAACGAATGTTATACCATTACCACAACACCTTCGAAGCCGGCCACCCCGGCGTCCATGAAACAGAACGCGCCATTACACGTTATTATTACTGGCCTCGACTACCGTACACAGAGGTCAACTATGTCCGGAGATGCCGCGTGTGCACCGCAATCAAAAGGGGACCCTTTCGTCGAACGACGTCTTGTGTTTCCGTTTTAAACCTGGTGCTCTTTTTGGACTTTTAAATTGCTTCTTTTGATTGACTGGGTCTATTGCGTTTGACTGTTTGTGTTGTATTTGCGTGGATTCCGTTGTAGAGGATGCTGGATGAGTTGGCATTTCCACGGATTCGGTTACTGAGGGTCCTAGATGGGGTTCATTAGTTTTTTTTATTAGAAATTATTACTGGTTGTTACTGATTTGATTGAGAAACTGATTCAGTTAAGTCTGCTTCGGAATGTACTTCTGATATTTCGTCGTTTTCAGAATTGCCCTGAACTGACTGCTATAATTCGATGTATTCATCATCAGTATCGATTTCTGACGAGTCAGTAATAACCTGAAAAAAACGACAATCATTACTTCCATGTAGATACTAGTCAATGTTTTTCTCATTTCAGGTGCCACAACATACCGAACAGTGGGCAATGATAACAAATCAATTCAACAGTATCTGGAATTTCCCTAAATGTGCCAAAGTTATGGATGGGAAACATATCATGATACAAGCACCTCACAACAGCGACAGCAACTTCTTTAACTATAAATCTTTCTTTAGTGTAGTACTTTTTATTGTCGCAAATGCAAATTACGAAGTGATATATGCCCATGTTGGTTCTTAATGGCGTATATCTAATGGGGGAACTTTAAAAGCTTTAAAAAGATGTTGATGAACTCCAAACTTAATTTACCGGACCCTGCTCATCTCCTAGGCAGATCCAAAATGGTTCCTTACGTATTTCTGGGAGACGATGCATCTCCACTATCTGACAATCTCCTGAAGCCATTTCCTGAAGCTCAAGAAAAAGAATCTTACAGAAGAATATTTAATTATCGACTTTCCAGAGTTAAAAGGGTATCAGAAAACGTACTTGTAATTTTGTCAGCACGATTTAGAGTACACAGAAAACCTTTACTTATTAATCTCGAAACAGTTGAACTAGTTGTGAATGCCTGTATTTGTTTACACAATTATCTTAGGAGTAGCAAGTTTTCTAGAAAATCATATACACTACCTAGTACGTTTGATTCCGAAATTATACCTGGATGATGGAGAACAAAAATAAATGGAGAAATCGCATTTTTTCCATTACAAAAGAAGGCGCGTAATTCGACTATAGAAGCAAAAAATATTAGAGAAGAATATGCTGAATATTTTATCACCAGAAGGTACGATTCCCTGAGAAATTAATTATTGATGTTGTAACGTCCTATTGGGGTTGGTAACAGACTTTGCTTAAGAATAGTTTTTCGGTGGCAACAGGAACGTTACTTAAATGCTTGGGTAGCTTTTACACAGTCGAAGGAGGGAGGTTCAATTGGCGATCTCTTGCAGTGTTGTTTCTCTATGAACAAAATTAATGGGCACATGGGAAGACCGTTTAGCATTCTATAAATATTACCTTTTCGATTATACCTCGTAGGTACTATTTTTGTATATTAGGCCTTTGTACTTTTTGTGATTACCTCGTATATATACTTTGTTAATTTTTGTTTTCATTACAGAATAACGTTAGATTGGTTAGTGCACTCGCAGTATTTTTATATTTGTTTATAAGGATTAATTTGGTTTATATAACTTAAGTAATTTAACTTAATTCTTTACGCCTAGCACGGTCTTTTATTTTTAACTTTCCCTTAATGAACTTTGTTAATTCGGTTTGTATTTTAGTGATTTAAGTCAATCATAAGTTGGTAACTGGTTTAGTAAGTTTATTAATTAATTAAAATAAGCAGAAAATTGTTATATACAGCAATTAAATTTAAATTTAATTATTTACAAAATTTAATTATTTTACAGCTGTTTCTGAGAAAGCCGGATGAATATTCTTTATGTTATTTAAGTCGACTTTGATACGATAGATAGTAACGGTGTTTTTAAATATGGCGCCTAGACAAAATATTTAGCATGTTTCTACCTTATTTCGGGGCTTATCTGTTTAAACAAATTAATTATATGTGCTGGTATAGATGTGCTTCAGTGTACTAGGAGCAAGTGTGTCTGATAGTGTAGATTCGCATAGTTCAGTGTTAAAAGGTGCGTACGTTAGGATTTGCCTTTCTTTCAGCAGGTCAACTTGGTACATTTGGATTACTAATCTGAAGCGGGTTTTAGTGTCCCTGAAAGCGCAGATCGAACCCAGTACATTCAATAGTCGAATTTGTAGAGCGGTTTAGTGCTTACTTAGGTATAACCTTATTTGTAGCAGTGTTATTATATACAGTTAGGCAAAATGCAAAGGAAACTATGCTCTGACCTTACTTGAAGAGTTGACGGCCGTTTTAATAAACGTAGGAAACATTTATATTTGTCTGGCGACATATTGTTTATAGAGCAACACATTTCTTGGTATTCTCTAGGAGGAACTGAGTGCTTTACAGCCGTAGTAAGTTCGCTCTCTAATTTTTTCCAAAAACAACGATGAACCTCTTGGCACGCGGTGTACCAAGGCAATCAAGCCTTTTGTCACCTTTATCCTGAACGACTCAAAACCTGGTGTATTAAGTATTCAGTGCCACACATAACCTGTAGTACCGCTTACTTTTACAAGTATTTAGTGTCACAATAATATATGGCCCCTCCTGCTCACGAAGGATTTTTTCCTTGTTGACATCCCAGTATTTATATGATTTGCCAGCGTTCTCAAATGCAAGTGGGGATAAAAATTTGTTTCAAAAGTTAAGAGTCTCCATTTTTTTGATCGGCATTTTTGGCGGTCGCTATGTACTTAATTTTTGATACTATTTTCAAATTTTTATCAATATTATTAATAGAGTTATAATAATAAACATTTTTACATAGCGGTTTACATACATTTTCAAATTTAAATTTACATGAAATATATTTTTATTAGCTAGATAGTTATTGTTCCTATTAGTTTGTTTATAAACTCAATGCATTTTAGATACCTTAGCTAATTAATAATATTTAAGCTTTAATTTACAGCCTACGTGAAATTTTGTATGTAGCGTATCGAATTTCTTAGAATTTCGATAAGGCACATGTGTCTGGCTGGGCTGTAGTACATGCATGGAGCTTATCTCTGGAATTATATATTTTACAACAGCTTATATTATTAATTTACATGATTGTTTTAAACAATTTCTGATTGGATATTTTATTTATATTTGATTTTTCTGAAGGCCGATTCAGACTATGCGATCCCTTGCATGCGATTTTATTGCTGCGATTACTCTCAAGTTGTATGCAATTATGTTGCATGTTGCATAGTCGTTTACATTTATGCTACAAATTGCGTGTGGTGTAAAAATTGTTAGTAATATTAAATTTTGTACAACGTGTTTTCAATGTTGTAGGATTACACGCTATCGTTTAATATTTAAGATTAAAGCAATTTTCCTCGTTTGGATGAATTGTCAAATATAAGCGCTTTTGGATATAAAAATATTATAATTTACAATTAATTTTAATTGGTGATCATGAATCGAGATGATGTAGAAACGGTATACATAATAATCGTAGATAACAATAAGTAACAATCGATCAGGTCTAACATTGCCTCCTTGCTCTAGACGAAATCTCCTTGAACTTTTACCATTTTAGAAACGCAATCCACATTATTTGATACCTCTGAGTTTATTAACACCTCAAAAATTACTACGATATAAATCATAATCTACAATAATCAACAATAACGAACTTAATTTATAAATATTACATATTACCAACATCAAATAATGCTATGGCAATACAAAAATTCCTAAAATATCACCAGAATTGCATGGAAAGGTTGCATGGAAATAGAACTTGTCCTAAAGCACGCAATTCGTCGCATGCAATAAAATTGCCCGCAAATTGCATAGTGTGAATAGATGCTTTGATGCTATTCGTCGCATGCTAGGGATCGCATAGTCTCAATCGGCCTTTAGCTATTTTAAGTAATTAATTTGATTTTTTCATTTTGGTAACAGTTTACATTATAAACATTTTGAAATTTGTTATTGTTATACTGATAAATAATTAAATTGTTGAACAAATTGTCTTTTTCATTCAATCAATCGAAAATTGTTTAGCGCGGTCATTGTTTTAACCGAATTTAGCACTTAACGTGTTCGCGCTTTCATCGTTTCGTTTTAGAAGTTGATTCACACGTCACAAATAATTAAAAATTCCGGAATCGACTTCTAAAAGGCAGCGGCACGTTACAATGTATTAAAATAAAAGCTTAAAGTAACTTACCTTAGTTTAATTCAATCCTCTTTCAGAACAATAACGGACTTTGTGTTTGTCCATCAGAAATAGCATATAGTTGTATGCAAATCATTTAGACACAAAAAGTGCACCTACTCCCGATTTTTTATATTAACGATATCGTTTTCTCTCTCTGAAAAACTGGGCTGTCGTGTTTTTAATCTTTCTCTACACTTCTCCTTCTTCCGCGCCAGTTAATCCACACAGCGCAGACCATGCATCATGCTTAGCATTTCTGCACTTGTATTTTATATCTCTGGGGTTCCACAAACATTCCAAGGTTCTGTATATTTCGAGTATTTCAATTAATTTGTCGTTGCTCCACTTGTGAATCGGTGGCAGCATAATTATTTAATTTAAAAAGACGCAATAAATGCACAAGCAGTTTAGTCTACACGTGCACTACAACTAAACGTAAACAAACAGCAACACTACTGTCTCCACTGCCGCAGCAAAAAGTTCCCAATCCGATTGTTGCCGAGTGTTCCATTGTCTCCTTTGATGTTTACATAATCGAACGGAAACACGAAACACCAAGCAATTTTTCATTTTGTTTACTGCAACAACAAACAACTTATTGGAACTTAGTGGAACATTTTACGAAACATACAACAAAAACATAAATGTTCCTTAATGATGCTTTGGTGGATACGTACCTTAACGTTCCATTATTTATTTCGGAACAAAATATTTATGCATTCAATGTGACCAAGTTTATTTCCCACTTATTAATAATAACAGGTTGTATTATCTAAGAATGGTAGATTGAAAATATTTAGTTAGAATAATAACATCAATGAGTCATCGCTAAAACAATTTAAAAGTATAATTAAATTCTAATAACAGTAATGGCGGAAGATGCAATAACCTCATCCAATATATTTGAAATAATATCCATTAATTCGGCAAAGAATGATTCTCACCGATTCATTCCTCAAATTTGTAAAACTTGCTTGTTGATAATGAAAGACAATTTAAGTACGTTTTATATAAATCCCATTAAATTGAATGAATTCCAAATCACACCCCGTAACGTATTAACTTTCTCTTGCCCTGGATTGTTAAATTTATGTTTTATTCCAATCACACATTTTTAACTGTTTTATGAATAGGACCTACGTATTAATTCAAAGTCAATACTATGAGTAAACTGTTTGGAGACTATTCAGGTGATATATGAATTTACTCATAAGTTTGTCAGAAGTAAAAATCAACTTGAAGAAAATATCAACCTAGAATTTCCAAATACACAAAATAATCCTTTATTTGAAAATTGTAATTATATTAGTAAACATGAAATTAAAATAGAATAAGTTGCTCTATATGATTATGATACAGAAAATGACATTTCGAGTAAGTTTACACAAAAACAAATTAAACGTTTACAATATAATTCCAAAACTGCTAAGTGTGTTCAGACTCTGGAAAAACCGTTTAAATGTACTCAGTGTGATTATAGTTGTAAACAGAAGACCAATCTGACAGATCATTTGCGCATTCATAGAGGAGAAAAACCGTTCAAATGTACTCAGTGTAATTATAGTTGTAAACAGAAGACTCATCCGACAGTTGTAAACAGAAGACCAATCTGACATCATTTGCTCATTCATTGGAGAAAAACCGTTCAAATGTTCTCAGTGTGATTTTAGTTGTAGACAGGACTAATTTGACAGGTCATTTGTGCCTTCATACACGAGAAAAACCGTTAAAATCTTCTCAATATGAATATAATTGTAGTTAGAAGACTTCTTTGAAAAGTCATTTACACATTCATACAAGGGAAAAACTGTTTAAATGTACTCAGTGTAATTATATTTGTAGACAGAAGACTAACTTGACAAGTCATGTGCGCATTCATAAAGGAGAAACACCGTTCAAATGTACTAAGTGTGATTATAGTTGTAAACAGAAGACTCCTCTGACAGATCATTTGTGTAGTCATACAGGAAGAAAACCGTTCAAATGTTCTCAGTATAATTATATTTGTAAACTGAAGGCTAATTTGAAAATACATTCATTCATACAAGAGAAAAATCGTTTAAATGTGTTGTATGTGATTTTAGTAGCACTACAAGGAGTGATTTGAAAATTCATTTATATGAGAGAATAAACCGTTAAAATATTCTCAATGTGATTATACTTGTACACGGAAGACCAATTTAACAAGAAAATTGTGTATTCAAACCGGAGGAAAACCATTTAAATGTTTTGTGTGTAATTATTGTAGCACTACAAAAAGTCATTTGAAAATCCATTTGCGCATGCATACAAGAGAGAAACCATTCAAATGTTCTTAGTGTGATTGTAGTTGTACAAGACCAATTTGACAAGAAATTTGCGTATTCATACAGGAGTAAAACCGTTCCAATATTCTCAATGCAATTATATTTGAATACAGAAGTTTATTTTGAAAAGACATTTTGCATATTCCTACAGCAGAAAAACCTTTCAAAATGATCTCAATGTGATTAGTCGTATATAGTAGAGTAATTTGAGAAGACATCTACGCTTCCATACTGTAGAAATACCCTTCAAATGCTCTGTATGTAAACATAGTAACATTATAAAGAACGATGAAAAAGCATTTTCATTTATGGAAAAAATCAGATATTCACACTGCTAAGAATCTTTTCTAGTTATAGTCTATTTTCAAAATACAAATGAATATATGTAATATGTTATCTAATATAATGACGTAGTTATGATGAATTTATAAAAGTAATTCTATGTACGTCCTCATGGTTTTAAAACCATGTTAAGACAGTTTACAGAAATAATTGTAAATTTTTAGAAAGGTTGAGTAATAAAGGTTATTACTTTTGAAAAATCTACCTTGAATATGGAATGTTGAATACTAATTAGATAATAGAATTAGACTAAAAACCATTAAACCTCCCAAAATTCTTATTTAATAATTTAATAACTCCTTCCTTCATATATTTCAATTATTTTAACCATCTTCAAGGAGATCTATAAATGTAATTAATATAAAATATTTAAGTGAAACCAAACATTTAAACCACGATGAAATTAATTAGGTAATTAATGTAAATAGAAATTAGTTATTGAGATAGCTGTGTTTGCGGCATAGGTTAAAGCAGTTGAGTTATTTGTTGCAGTTTCCATCTTAAATTTTTGAGAAAAACTGAATACAATATTCGAAACTATACAGTTTGCTATTGTTAGTCTAGATTTTGGGTAGTTTATTATCACATGGCTTTAATTTATTAATTTTTTTTAAACAAGAACTTATTCGCTTTCTGCATCAAGAAGAATTTTACTACCTAAAACTGAGGTGTCACTAGCATCATAGAGAATACTATCAATTAAGGATCTTTACCAGACTTGCAACTTATAGATAAAACAAAACAAATTAAACTAAAAAAACAGTATAATCTGTATTAGTTTTAAAAATAAGGGATAAAGTATCACTCAGATTATCACCTTCTTTTAGAGGTCGCCATACCAAGTTTCATTTCTTAAATTACACCGGAACTCGTGAAATTCTGAATTTTGTTTTCTCCATAGATCACAGAAAAACAAATGTTTCTCAATTTATTAGGCAACCAAGTTTTAACATCTTTTACTTTTTCAGTTATCATTTTAATTTCGCTTCTTTTATCATTTTAATATACTTTTTCTTTATAATATGCCTTTGTATAAGACCAAGCTCGCAATTGCAGGGTAGAAACAAATGCCCTTTTATTGGTAGGTAATAACTTGGTTTCTCTAATCGGTCTTGTCTGTTACGGGGTAATAAAAAATGATTAAAGGCGTAATTATTGTTGTATTCTGCCCAACTATTTCTGAAAATTTTATTTTCAATCTAATCTTTTGTAAACGAATACTGTTAAGTCATTAAATTGGGTAACAAAAATCTCCAGGGCAAAGAGCACCAAAGAGTATCTAAATAACGTGAGATTACCCAAAATGACTTTAAAATCCCGCTAAACTGCACAATATTGTAGCTAAACAACGTACAAATGGCAATTATTACTTACGCCGCCAGCACCTGGGAAACCTGTTTTATTGATTCTGGGAATTATCTCGACATACTGCTATGTTTTATTATTTTTTTTAATATGACAGCTACGCTACCTGTAATATAAATAAAACTTTCTATAATACCGACGTCTTTTGGTTTGCCCGACTAAATATGAGATTCTATAATAAACTTAACGACTCAGGGTAACGCCTTCTTACCAACTCTTTGACTTGACGTTCTCAGCAGCCCTCGTTTGCGTAGTGCTATAATTCTATAAATATTATACCAAAACTTAC
>JAHWXV010128521.1:0-10575 GCA_024586415.1 Phrixothrix hirtus | reverse complement strand
ATGGATTTTTACAATTTATAGGGAGGGGGGGGGAAGATAATGGGTCTTTCGGTACAGTCTGTATATTAGATTGCAAGGTAACTATCTTGAAAAATAAATAGTAAAAATCTTAAAAATCTTGAGTATTCTTTGCCAGGTCCAAAGCTTTTTGAGTAAGTCTCGTAGAGTATGATCATTTTGCAAATAAATTGTATGAAGAATATCTTATAGAATTTGGAAACCACAAAAGTCGGCGGGAAATTAAACTTTCTGTCCCTTACTTTTCTACAAAATCTTCATAAATCTAGAACATCATCGAAAACGTAGCTGAAGAGAATTGGCCACGATTTTAATAAAGCTTTTGGTTAAACTTTGTTGCCACTGCTCAATAACATGAAACAAAGGAAATACAGTCGTCTGTAATAAATAAAAAAGGTTTTGACCAAAATAGAAGATACTGCTATAAACTATTCATTCGGAAAAAAACTGCAGGCTGTAATGAACTCTATCCTAGGGAAGATGCATCTTGCATTTACACAATTTTAAGCAACGAATAAACGCCATCATTTTTTAACTAAATAAAGCACAAAGAACAAAGTATATTTGTTCAAGTATAAACTTTACGAGAGTAGTTCAATGAGTTAGGGAAAAATGCACGAGATAGCCCCCACCAGATTAAAATCAATATTATTTTATGAACTACATTTCTGCTCATGACCCATACCAATTTTCAAGAACATCTGCCGATTAGTTTATGTTTGACAGCTATTTAGAGCAAACAATCTATGTTAGCTTTGCTAGAATGGAAAAAAGTGATTTTTTATCCTCATTAAACATCCTTTTCTGCATGGAAAAGCAATAACAGCTTGACAAATATTATCTTAACTTATCTCCAACAAAAGTGCTCGTCTAGTTAAGGCGCGTGAGATTGTGGAGGCTTTAAACTTGTCAATTGTTATAGTCGTTTAAAATTTTACATGGTGATTTGGACATGAAAAAGCCTTCTGCAAGATGTGTGTCGGGTTTATTAACAGTCGATCAAAATCGTAACCGTTCAAAGAATTCGGAGTATTGTTTGAAATTGTTTAAGCGTAATACAGCTGAATTCTTGCGTTAATTAAACTTGGAAACTTTAGAAACAATGGGTTAAAGTACGTTAAAGTGCACCGAAGAAGCCAAAAATGGCGCCATCGGCAGGTAAAGCTACGTAAACTGTGTTTTGGGATACTTGCGGAATAATTGTGATTCACTACTGTCAGCGGTTGTCGTGCTAATATAATATTTCATAGTAACAACTCGGCTGGGAGATAATTTTTATATGCTAGACTGCGCCACTAAGTTCTTAATAACACATGGTTTTGGTCATATAAGTTAATTATTTCGAACATTTCATATAATTCTTGGTGAAATCCGTCATCATTTCATTCTAAATCCCGTCCAGTATAATCTCCGAAGAGAAATTATTTATCCACATTTCGAATGGAAATTTCGTTAGAAATAATCTAGCTTTGTGAATACATTACTAATGTTTTAATCTTTTGTAATTTTACCGCACTATGCGGTAATTTCCTAGTTTCTTAAAATGTAAAAGTAAAAACTTTCGTTATATAATATAACAATTTTATACAACGATTCAGACAAATTTTGGCAAGGGACGTTGTAACCTTTTAAAACAAAGCTGATCGCATGCATTACAACCTTCCTTAAATCCTATTTCGAGCACGTTTTATTACAATCACAAGGCAACTTGATGTCATTTCGGACTGGATGTTGCGGTTTGTTAGTATATGGGGGAAAATTAGGTAACATGTACCCTTGAAGCGTGGATATATTTTATTAGCGCGAAAACAATTTTAAAATTTATAAAATTCTTTTATGAAGGATAAAAATTAGTAAAGACATGTAGATTAACAACCCGTGTTTCTTTTTTAACGTTTCCAAGTTAATTTTTTTGGTATGGTCTATAGCCATTTTTGGAATGAAAGTTGCGGCTCAATATAAACCGTGATTAAGATATTAGACTTTAGAAGATTAAGAGGTATTCTATTAGGTGGGCTCGGTGAATTCAAAATTTATCGGATATCGGCTTTGGAAACCTGGCAGCACCACAAAGCAGCAAGTGACGTTTTTGTTCCAAGTATCGTCGCCAATCTTATTACGCTTTAGAAAACTTTCGATAATGTTTAATGTAACTTCAATCTTCCCATATCAATGCTGTTCGGTTGCTTAAATCTCTATCGGGAAGTAACTAATTTGACTTTTCCATAAACGCACCATAACAATTGCCCAAGAATGTAATAATTATTATTCCTATTGATCTAGGATGTAGTTTGTTTAAGTTTTATCACTCGGGACTGCAGCACGGCAATCTTAATTGAAAATATTGTATGTTCGACTAAGTTACGTGCAGCTCCGCCTCCTTAATAATTACTTTACTCTCGACGGGCGTCTAGTATATAGTGTTTAAGACATTCGGAGTAGAGACTGGTCTTTACAGATTATCTGTTATTACATGAAATTTTTTGTTAATGTTTGTTTTATTTAATATTGACTAGAATAGGCAAGCTTGGGTTGACAACTATTATATACATAAAATCCAAGGAAATTCTAGTATGCTTCCTGTGTCAAATGTAATTGATCATCATTTTATTCACATTTTAAGTATTCGCACGAAAATTAATGGCCGAGTCATGTATTGTTTATATTAGGAGGATTTTATATAAATAAAGTTAAGAAGAAGATTCCTCTTAAACGGAACGAATTTTAAAATTAATTCGGCACAAGTGAAAAGCCACGAAACTGTCATCGGAGAAAATAAAATGAACAATTCTAAGGCTTCTCACCAAAATATTTTTAATAACCTAACTTAATAGGTAAAAATATCAAGCTTAAACTTTCAATCAGCGTAACACAGCATCCGCAGACCAATGCTTTCGCCTGGTCTTGGGCTTATCGGTGAGGGGCTGGCTGGTTACAAAACAATAATTCAGTGACAATTGGATCCCCAAGAATCATTTCTCAAATCTACGACGAATTTTTATGCGTTTTTAGGTGTGACTTTGTCGTCGGTGCGTTCACCGGCTTAGCATTGTGGGCGGAGTGTAGTTTATTCCAGCAATTCTAGCATTATTTTTGCTATGCGCTCGGATAATATATCACAACTTCTTCGTGGCGTCCACGAGGAGGCGGCCGTCCTGCATTAGCTGTTCCAATTTGAACAGCTTCTCGGGGATTGGTTCCGTCGGAGAACGCCCTCCTCCCATTTTAGTGCTGCAGCGTACGATACGCCGCTTCTTGAAGGAGTTGCTGGCAATGTTGGTGCTGCTGATGTTGCACCTTCTACAACTCGCGGTGTGCCCACCACCACTATTCACGCACTTGGCGGGCTCTTCGCTGCTTTTCTTGTACTTCTCGGATTCGTGATCTGCGGCGCACTTGACGCGCTTTGGTGCTGCGTTACACCGCTGCTGGGTGTGCACGTAGTTCTGCATTGGATTGCATTGTTTCATGGATATTGGAACCCCGAGAAACACTTCTCATATCTCCGACGGATTTTTATGCGTTTTGATGTGTGATTCTGTCGTCGGTGCATGCACCGACGTCCCATTGTGGGCGGAGTGTGGATTATTCTAGCAATTATTTTAAAATTGCTAGAATTTCTGGTAAGCATTTTTGCTATGCCTTCTGATATTGTACCACACTCCTTCGTGGCGTCCACGGGGAGTCGGCCGACCTGCATTAGCTGTTCCAGGCTGAACAGTTTTTCGGTGATTATCTCCGTTGGAGTGCGGGGCTCCACCCCTTTTAGTGCTGCGGCGTACGATATGCCGCTTCTTGTAGGTACTGCTGCTGGTGTCGGTGCTGCAGGATATCTTGGGCGGTTAGGGCATCCCCGGTAGCTTGCTGTGTGCCCGCATCCGCAGTTTGCGCACTTGGCGGGCTCTTCATGCATTCCACGGTGTCGTGATTGGCGGCCTACTTGACACATTTCGGCGTCGCGTGACACCACCACTGGGTGTGCCCAAACTTTTGTCCCTTATGGCGCTGAATTGTTCTGCCCGATTTTTTTGGCGTCTCTACGGTGATGTGCATGCTTAGTACAGCCTTGATGCTGAAATTCTGTTTACCCGCTGGAGATTTCTCCACCTCCAGGTGGAATTGGGGTTTTTTCGGGTCCCCTGCGCATCCTCCTAATCGATAGTACAGGGATCCCTTCGCGTACAAGTATTAGGTCGTCTTTATCTCGTTGTTTGTTATTTCTTGCAGGAGGCCACGAATGACCACCCGCAGAGGTTTTCTTTATTGAAGAGGTGAGTATGGAAAGGGATTTCCCTCTCATTGAGATAATTGACGACCTTCACGTGGTCGCTTTCGCTGTGGGGGTGGAGTTTTATGCATAACGGCATGTTCTTGGCATCGTAGCTCTTGACTTCCAGGCTACGGAGATGTTCGCAAACCTGGATCCAGCGGGACTTTTCTCTTATTACTATTGGTGGTACTTGCTCACTTTCTCGCCTTTCGACGGCGGCATTTGTTGCGAGCGGGTCGAACCTGTTGTTAGTTTGGACTTTTGCTGCCGGTTCTGTTGCAGCTGGTTTGCGGGATAGTCGCTTCTTCCCCTTTTGCTATACATACCCCTATAGGTCTGCATCCATTCTTTCTTCTCCTTCTTCGGAAGTTGCGCAGTCGGGGTTGCTGGCTGCTAACATCCTGGCGTCTTCTTCTGCGCTCTTCTTCGTGGCGAGTAGATTGATTTTTTCTATTGCAGCGTCGCCTTTTTTAATAATTATCCTGGCGAACTTCTCGGCATCTTCCAAGTCCCTTCTCATCATAGGAAGAAACTCTTGCGGAATTTCTTTCGTTATTTCTGCACTTAAGTATAATTTTGCCGGCGGTACTTTTATGGCTGCGGCTTCTTCAATAGTTTTAGCATTCCAAAGACGGCTACCCTTTAGAAGTCGCTGACTAAACGCGTGATCGTAGTGGAGGCGAAATAAGCACTATAAAACACGTAATTGTATAATTACGCACTATCAATCACCATGAGTTGGATACTGCAACCGACCCACCGCAGCAACCCGAAGGAGCCTAAGTTACAGTATCAAAGAGTACTAGAGCAAACAACAAACACGACTGCAGTTGTTGAAAGCTCAGCCCTCACCTTCTGGCACTTGTGACACTGTACGGCTCTTTAGCTATGTGAAGGCTTAGCACCGCCTTGATGCTAAATAGTTTCCTACCCGCTTGTGATTTCTCTACCTCCAGGTGGTTCAGCGGCATCGATATCTTCTCAGGTCCTCCTTAATGTTAGCACAGGGATCCTTTGGCGCCTTAGGTCGTCCCTTATCTCTTCGTTGGAGATTTCTTGCGGGAGGCCTCGAATGAACACCCGCAGAGGCTTCTCTTTATTGAAGAGATAGGCGTGTAAAGGGATTTCCCTTTCGTTAATGTAGTTTACCACCTTCTCTGGTCGCCTTCGCTTTGGAGGTAGAGCTTTATGCCAAGTGCCATGTTCTTGGCTTCGTTAATCTTGACATCCAAGTGGCCGAGATCTGCGCAAACCTGGATCCAGCGGGTCTTATCTCTGATGACGACTGGTGGCACCTGCCTACTTTCTTGTTTCTTAGCAGCTGCGTCTTCGTTATTTGTTAGGGGATCTAACCTGTTGGCCGTTGGGATCTTGGCGGCACGTCCCGGGTTGACCTGCCTGGCGGTCTTACTTTTCTTTCCTTTTCGGCTGTGAAGCCGTCGTCGGCTTCCATTACATTGGTTTCGTCTTCGGAGGAGTACCTGGTGTCCTCCAGCATCACCGTCACTGTCTTCACAATCTCTGCGGTGGCTTGCTGGGAAGTTTTGGGTATTGATGCGGGTGTTGACGTTGACGGTGTTTACGCTGGAGTGGCGATTTCCTTTCGGAAATATGGGTTTAGGAGATTGAAGGTCAGCTCGAATGCCAAATTTGGGTTGCTGATTGTTTCCTCGCCGATGTCTCGGTGGAGGTCTTCGATTGTCCCTTGCGGTAGTTTTAAAAATGCACTTCCGTTGTGCAAGACTTTGGCATTGTAATAAATTCTTGACGTTTGTATCTCACGGGCTGTGGGCTTCATAGCCTGGCTGTCGAACATTGTGGAGGTATAGGCACAGTCAAACACGCAAATAAAAATATTTGCGCACTATCACACACCTGCTAACGGAGTTGGATACTGCAATCGAGCCACCACAGCAAGCTGAAGGGGCCTAAGTTACAGTATCAAAGAGTACTAGAGCAGACAAACAAACACGACTGTACTTGTTGAAAGTTCAGAACTCACTCCATCACGCTGATTCAAAGTCCATGCTTCCTTTTGAACACATAAACCTGTGTGAGTGCCGACGAAAATTAATGGCACAGCCAGAGCTATTGTTTATATTAGGAGGATTTTATATAAATAAAATTAAGAAGAACATTCCTCTTAAACAGGACGAATTTTAGAATTAATTCGGCACAAGTGAAAAGCCATGAAACTGTCATCGGAGAAAATAAAATGAACAATTCTAAGGCTCCTCACCAAAAGATTTTTAATAACCTAACTTAATAGGTAAAAATATAAAAGCTTCCACTTTCAATCAACGTGACACAACATCCGCAGAGCAATGGTTACGCCCTGTGTGGGGCTTATCAGTGCGGGGTGGCTGATCACGCTGGTTCAAAATACATGCTTCCTTTTAAACGTCTAAACTTGTGTGTCAACGAAAATTAATGGTAGAGCTATCTATTGTTTATATTAGCAGGATTTTATATGAATAAGATAATAAACGGTGCGAATTTTAAAGATCAATTCGGCACAAATGAAAAGCCATGTCTATTCGGCACAAATGAAAAGCCATGAAACTGTCATCGGAGAAAATATAATGTTTCTCACCAAAAAACTTTTATTAACCTAACTTAATAGATAAAAATATAAAAGCTTACACTTTTAATCAGCGTGACACAGCACCCGCAGACCAATGGTTTCGCCCTGTGTGGGACTCATCAGTGCGGGGTGGCTGATCACGCTGGTTTAAAATGCATGCTGTCGACGAAAATTAATGGTAAAGCCATTTATTGGGAACTTGGAAGCCACCACGCACTGATGAACCCCACACAGAGTGAAATCATTGGTCTGCGGGTGCTGTGTCACGCTGACTGAAAGTGTAAACTTTTATATTTTTACCTAAAAGTCTTTTGGTGAGAAGCCTTAGAATTGTTCATTTTATTTTCTCCGATGGCAGTTTCATGGCTCTTTACTTGTGCCGAATTAATTTTAAAATTCGTTTGGTTTAGGAGGAATTTTCGTCTTTATTTTATTTACAAGTATTGGTACGTTCAATTGCCTTTTTTTATACCGAATCTAACTTATACAGGGCGGTACACTTTAGATCCACCTTTTTGTGTTATTATCTTCCTGATTATTTTATTCACAGATAACAAACGTTCAGATTACCGTCAGTTAGATAGTTATACATCTACAGGGTGGAGCCTCGTTTAGGCCACCCTCGAGGTTTTATCTTTAACGATAAATTTCTTCAAGGTTTTCAGCTTAGCAGATTGTATTTCTGATTTAGCTAAAGTCTTCATTATACAGGGTAATTTATATTATATTGGAAACATTTTAAGAGCGTGTTCCTGACAGAAATATGAAGAAAAGTTCATATCAACACGTATTTGGAAATGCGTAGTTCTGAATTTACCGGGTATTTAACGGAATTAAGATTTTTTCCAAAAACAATAAGTTAAAACGAAAATAAATTATAGTAACTGTTAGAAGTGACGACCGCCAATTGTCAGATACGAATATAAATATTACTTATTTTGATTAGTAAGAAATTAGTTTCATTTCATAACAGAATAGATTACACAAACGCTGAAATGTGCGATATGCACTTTGTCTACGGTCTTGCTAATGGAAACTCACCCAGAGCAAGACGTCTGTATGCAGAAAGATATCCTCATCGTGGGATTCCAAATAATAAGCTATTTTCCCGGTTTCATCAACGCCTAGATGGGAAGTGGTAGTTTTATCAAACCGCTTCAACTCCGGAAACAGAAGAAGCAGTGCTTCATGGAATTGAAGCATTTCCATGTACCAGCAGAAAGCAAATTGCAATTACACTTAACTCAACACAGGCCACCGATCATAAATATCTACTGTCCTCATACCACCGTCAACGGATACAGGACCTTTTGCCAGATAATTTCCCACGCGAGTGAATCTTTGTTGGTGGATGCAATGTAAAACAGCAAAAAATCGTTTCTTTTTAGCACAGATCTTTTTTACAAATGAAGCTAATTTTTCCGCGAGATAAGAACACAAATTTCGACAATACACACGTTTTGGCATATAAAAATTCACATGCAATAGCAGAAGCTAATCATCAGGATCCATTTTCCTTAAACCTATGGGTAGGGATTATTCGCGATCACTTGATTGGACCATACTTTTTACCAAACAGACTCAATGGAGAATCGTATAAAGAAGAGTTGCCACAACTTTTGGAAGATATCCAGCTGAATTTGAGGACCAAAATGCACTTTTTGTATGATAACTAGGCCTAATGATAACACTCCAGCATCTCATCAGTATTTGAACGATTTGTATTGGAATCGATGGATAGGTCGAGCAGGTCCACAACCCTGCTCTCCTAGGTCGCCAAATTTAACTCCAATAGATTTATTTCTATGGAGTTACCTAGAATCTTCAGCTTACTCAACACCAATTGACAATATTGATGAATAAAGAGATCGCATAGCCGCATATTGTGAAATAATCCGCAACTCTCCCGGAATTTTTGAACGTGTGCGTCAATCAATGCGTCGGAGGATAGATGCATGTATGACAGTTGGAGATCTTCACCTCAAACCGTTACTATGGGTTATTTTCGTTTTAAGTTATTGTTTTTGTAAAAAATCCTAATTTCCTGTAACTTAAAACTACGCATCTGCAAATACACGTTGATTTTTACCTTTCTTCTTATTTCTGCCAGGAACACGCTCTTAAAATTTTTCCCACATAATATGAATCACTCTGTATATAGAAGTAGTCGTAAATTATCGTTTCAGCCAAGACAACTACTATAACTGCAGTGTATTTCTCCGTTCCCAGGGTTCTGAACATCCAAATATATATGGTGTTTCCGTAAAACTCCATGGCAGTAGAAAAACAGTCAGTGGCGCCCGCATTTACCGACTTTGACCTATGTGCAGTAGTTTCTTTTGCTTAGTTTCATCATCTACGACCCGACTCCACTGAACCTAATTGAGTAGCATTTGAATCACTCGTTTAGCCCGTGTTCTGTATTTTACTTTCATTTTAGCATGTGATACTACATTCAAAAAGGTAGAACAATGGCAGGAAAGTATTATTCATCGTTTTTGTACCACTTAAGTGAAAGCTCAAAAAACAATGGCCACATTTAGCAAAGAAAAAACTTTATTGTATGACAATAATGCAGCAGCGCATTTTTTAGCTATTCCAGTTGCAAAAACATATGAATTGCATTTTGAAATACTTCCATACACCTCATATTCACCAGACTTGGCTAGTTCAGACTATTTCTTATTCCCAAACATGTATACTGGACTTTCTGGTAACAAATTGGTCAGGTTTTGTTATATTCCCGCGCCAATATTTAAATTTACCGTCGTACGTTTACGGTAAATGCATGGTTGCAGGTGGTGGTGATGCGAAGCTACCATCTGTGGGATTATGCCTGAACGCCTCTAAGGCCGTATCCTTTCTAGACAAAGGATGAGGACAGATAGACTCTATCTGAACAAAAAAACGAGAGCCGGTTTTTTTTTGGTGGCGAATAAATTAAGGAAATGAAGTGACAGTTGTAAGCGAATGTGAATAATTTGTAATTACTCGTCGTGATACCACCGCGATGGGGCATTAAAACACGCGTAGGTCCACGTTATAGAAATCGGTCATCTATTAGTAACCTTTGAAATATTCGGGGTGAGTGCGAGAATTCCGCGTGAGCAAGTGTGGCGGAATCCTTGGTCCCTCAGAAGCCAAGTAGTGGGTTTCGGGGGAACTACCTGCCTTTTTTTTTCACCCCGTTGTAACGTGTAACTGAAATTAAGGCCAAAATATCCTTTCTGTTTTCCTTAATTAATTCTTTTTTATATAAAAGGTAATTTTGGTTCAGTATAATTTAAGCTGCACGTTAAACAATTTAATTTTTCCGAACATTTTATGTAATATTTTATGTCCGCATCCGGTATACTTGTATATTAATATTATTAGTTTTCTTAGTTAAGTTATGAACGACGTAAAATGCCCTGTAAATTGTTTTCGTCAGATTTCATAATTAGAGCAATCATTAACTTGTCTGTACGCCTAGATTAGAAGGCACAATATAACCTACGGGTCATAGATAAGCAATAAATCATTCAAGTTCATGGTTGAGACATTGACCTTTTGTTGTCTGTTTGTAAAGATATCACTTTTTCGACGTCTGGCCAAACTAGTTTGATAACAGAATGGAAAGTTAAGAATTTTAATTAAGCTTTTCTTGCTTTAGGATAATTAAATATCTATTTTTAAGTACAGATTTAAATCCGCTATCCGCCGA
>JAHWXV010128513.1:0-29427 GCA_024586415.1 Phrixothrix hirtus | reverse complement strand
AGGATGATATTACCTTACTTTCGATTAGTTAATCATGTGAATTTAGGCTTGCTCCAACTAATTATAGATTACGAAAATGTAGGTTATGTTCATGTTATAAATTTTTGACAAGTCTAGTAGATTTTTATTCAACTATTAGCAATTTGACTCTATTAAAGTAAACACTCATTTGATTTATATTTTTAATCTTAGTTCATGCATATGTGAAGCGTGACGTCACTACAAAGATAAAATAATACAACTATACTAGTCCTACGTTTAATTAAATCTTTATATTTACAATTAATGATTTATTATGGTATAGTCACTCATAAAATGTTAGTTATGTAATTTTTTATATGCGTTCATTAAAATTCATAACCATAAAAGTGGTATATAACTAAATATGAGGGGTGCTGCAATTTTTTCGGGACTAGGTATGAAAACAATGAAAATACGATAATAACGCTTCTATTGTTTTTCAAAATATTCTCCCTTAAAATCAATACAATTTTGCATGGATTTGAACCAGTTGTTGAAGCAGTTTTTTATTCCGAAGATAGTATAGCAGAAATGTGAGTTTTGAATGCTTCCAAAGCACCTTCAGGTCTTGAAGAACGGGTTCCATTTATTTTTGACAACCGGGAATAGAAAGAAATTATTTGGACTTAAATCTGGACTGTAAAGACAATGAATTATTCATTCTACCTTTTGTCGCTTCAAATAATAGATAGCTTGTGATGCTGTGTGACGATGCATTGTCACGGTGCAAGATGATCCGACGTTTTGCATTAGTTTTTCTGATCTCATTGATGACTTCCTGTAAGCAAATGCTTGTACACCAATCAGCATTGACCCTGCGGCAATCCTTTAGAGCGACATAGCAACGTGTCCAGTAACACTGAAGGATGTTGCGACCATTTTCTTTGAAACACTTCGTGAACGTACAACTTTTTGTTGGATTCGATTCATCTTGAAATATCCAAACGCGCGACTGTTGCTTTGTTTCTGGCTCATATAAATAAATCCAAGTTTCATCACCTGCAATGATGTTATAAACCAAATTTGAAGTACGACGGTTAAATTTTTTCAGCATTTCCTTTCTCCATTGAGCACGAGCCACTTTTCGAGCCTCCGTGAAATTGTGTGGCATCCATCAAGTACATAATTTTTTCAAACCTAAATGGTCATGCAAAATTATTGATATTTGTTTCATGTTAATGCTAAGAGTCGATTTTATTTTACGGTAAGTCACATATCGATTCGTTTCAATCATCTCACGCACAGCATCAATGTTTCTGAAGCACCACTACTTTGCGGACGACCTTCGCGAAATTCGTTACTGAGGTTCTTGCGACCAAACTTGAATTCTGAAACCAAGCGATAAATTGTTGTTTTGAATGGTGCATCGTTACCAAATGTCGAAACAAGACGATCCATACATTGTTGTTGAGTTAAATTCCTTTTAAAGTCATAGAAAGTCATTGCACGAAAATGTTCGCGATTTAATTCCATTTTTGTCGAGAGTTGTTTGCTTTGCTCTTAAATACAAACGTTACCAAACGATGTTTTATACAACTGTCAATGCTATATAACATAGAAAATGTCAAATTTTACGATAGTGCCATATATGATGCTCTACCAACGACGGAAGTACTTGAGTCCCGAGATATATGCAGAACCCCTCGAATATAAACTTTTCCACTTACGCCTTGTTCCGTAAAATCCGATGTTGGGCCTGAAATATGAGTCGACAGCACACTTGTGTCAAAAATAACTATTGTTGGCACCTTTCGCGTAAATTTCCTTACTTCATTTACTTAAATTAATACGCGTGTCTATTAATAAGATTTTTCAAGTCTATATTAATTTGCGACAAAGTTTATCAACACCTCCCAACATGCTGCACGTTTAGTTAGATTGTATTACACATCTATTACGCTAAGACAGCGTATATATTAACTATCTGTTTGGTCGCAATTTATACTCTTAGAATATTTAAATTTTAATTAGGCATGTGGATAGCCGCCGACATAATCTTTATTATTGTAAACCTTAGTATTTTATTCTTCGGTGTGGTACGCGCATCCAATTATACATAATTGTAATGCTTACCTTCTGTCAATAACTGTTGTTACCGATCATAAAATGTATGCTAAATGTATGAACATCGCGCAGTTCTCTCTATTCTTTGTTTCAAGCATACTTTGAAACTTATACATTCGCAAGGGTTTAATAAATTCATCCTTGTTGTTACTTATTTTTCTTATTTGGCTATTTATACCTATTTATTCTTTTTCAGGAATTTAGATAATGAGTTTCGACATTCTATTTTGCAAATTAATAGGTTAATCGTCTTAGAGGTACTCGTACGTCTCCATTAGATTTTATTAGATTAGGCTTTATCTAATTCAACGGCGTGGCGCCTCTCAAAGCATATCTTTCTTTCATTATTCGTATTCTAGAACTTACTTCCGGAAAATAGAATATTGGGCATACTCCGCAATTCTATTAATCCACTGTTATATTACATCGACTCATCTCCGAAGACACAAACTAGTACAACCTGTGTACTTCTTTATTTTATTATTGCCCGGTTCATTTTGTTCTAACCGTGACAATGATTAAAATAGATTCAAATTAATTCACTGATGAAAATATTACTCACACAAACTCTAATCCGTCATTTCCAGATCACATTGAAATGAAGATATTCTAAATGGAATGAACATAATTTTGGATAAATATTTTTACGACCGAGAATCGAATTCAGGTTTCTAGATCAGTACTCTAGTGCGTCTAGCATCATCTACTGCTCTGAAAAACGCAATCCTACAATTACATGGTCATTTCAGCCCGATACGTTATGTATAATGAAAAATGTATGGTCACAGAGAATACTGAATAGAAAACAGAAAACAAATGTCAGTGAAATAACTGGTGAATATTTTCAAAAGCTAACGACTGAAACTGCATTAGGTACGAATATTGTTTGTGCATTTGTTTTCATGGGCAAAATTTGGTGTCTGTAATTAAAATTCTTTGATATCTTTCATACACCTTCTTTTCAGCATTTCAGTATTTGTCTTTTGAAGAAATTCATCCATAATACAGGTTGAATATTGCTCAAAATTAAAAGGATTATAATTAGATAGAGTTACCATTAAAAATAGATAAAAGTCACTGTGTTTCAACAAATCGCTGAGAGAAGACCTATTTAGATAGCATTAATTTGTTAACTGTTCTTTGTGCTTTGTTATACACTATAATTAATAAGTAAACAATTACGTGCTCTAACATTAGAAATTGAAATAAACTTATCATTTAGTATAAATTTCTAAATAATTTTGCTGTAATATAAAATAACTAGTAATATTAAGTTTTAAACTAAGTTTCACAAATTATAAAAATTTATAAGTTTACAAGGTTCAAAGCGCCCGTAATAAACAAATCGTGCGTGAGTTTTAAAATTTGTGTAAAAACATAAAACTTCAAAGCATTAGGATGTAAAATGGACTTATGCAATGCAACATTTTACATACAATCTCTTAGTGTAGAGCCACCGCCAAAAAGGGAAGCTCTTTTTGCCGGCCATAAAAAGAAACCAGTGCCTAAGCTGTAAAATCCAATATAAAAACCGTCGATTTGAACAGAAATCTAACGTTCGCTATTTCAACCATGAAACAAAAATTTTGAAATCCGGAATCAGCCGTTGGATATAAAATACAGGAGTGGAATGTTCGAATGTTAATATAAAATCTGAGGACGCAATTTCATCTAATCTTTTCTTGTGCGTGTGAGTGTCGCTGGTGAATCAATCAAACGGAACCAAGTTGTAAGCTCCCCTGAAATTAGAAAATGCAAATGATCTTATTTTGTGTTACGTATGTGTGGGTCATGGCATCATCTAGTTCTAAGTTTACATATAAACGTAAATTAAGTTTTCGTAAGGAAACAGGACAATAATATCCAATGATCATAGGCACAATCTAAAAAGAAGGCTGCAAGTTTGAATTGGATAATTAAAAGGGACGTAAATCCTTTTAAAGACAGCCAACCTGGAATGTGAATAGCCAGAAGGAAGTCTAATAATTTAACATCGAAAAAAATACTAACAAAAATTAATCCGTAAGTATATTTGTCAGCCTTTGTTTTTAAAAAATGTACATTGAACAACAGTAAAGTGCACCATTTTAGTTAAGTAAAATTTTAAAAATAAAATTCTGTTTTAATTTGAATAAATAATTTTTAAAGAACTAGAAGCTTTTCCCTAAGGCAAATAAATAAATTACAGTAAATTCTTGTTTACTACCTGCTATTAACCTGCAAAGGGAAACAATCGAAAGGTTTGTAAACATTACCTGTTTCTTTAGGATTTGTGTATTTTAGTATTTAAATGTGAATATTTTTGATTGATTATTTTATTTAATTTAGAATTTTCAATAAATGTACAGATCGTAAAACTTTGTTCTTGCTTGGTGGAATATAAATAAGTCGTTAATTAGATTTATTTGGTGAGATCGTTAGAATGACTGACGTAAACATTGTCTAAACAGCTTATGAAAATTCTCAGCAGGCAAAAGGAAGGATTGTAAATATTAGAATCCGTTATACGGAAGGGTTTTAATCCTGAACTGGTTGATAAAAATCAATTCTACTCGAACTAGTTTGTCTACTTCATTCTAAAACCAAACAAATATTACGTAACTAAAGTACGTAATTAAGCAATTTATTATAATTGTTTAAAGCTACCAAACGAAGAACACAACAGCTTGTTTTACGTGATTACTTGACTAGACCATTATGTTGTTAAAATATCATAATATGTGACTTAAAGTGTTAATTTAATCAATTATTCGATAACTTTTCAAGTCTGCGATGTACCAGACTTTCATGCATTCGTTTTTTTGGCATTTATAGTACATCTGCCATATCTTTGTCTCATTCATCTAGAATTATGAAAAAACTAACAAGATATTTCCTTAATGAACCAGATTGTTCCCTTGCAGCAGTTTGATTTGATACAGTATGGTTGCTATTTCAAACTCACATTAACGAACGTTACCGGAGTTCATGTCCATTCTTAGATTTTGATTGTGGAAGATTGTTTCTGTTTTGTCGTTAATGTGTTATCATCATTATTTCACCATAACAATTCGCCACAAAATGCTTTTGATACTCTATCGTCACTGGTATCTTTATTGAAATGCCAACCGTTTTTTTAACGCTCGCGTATTTTATATTAACACTTTTAATAGTGTCTTAGGTAACATTTAATTAAGTTTTACTCCCAACCAGTGATTCTATCAAATAATAATTCGTACAAATTGCTTTAATAAATCTTTTTCTAAGGCTAAAACTTCAGATTGTGAACGATCCCTTTCTTCTCATGGTTTTAACTTCTGGAAGTGTTCTAGCCCCAAGTAACGGTTTTTAGCTTTCCAAACAATAAATTACGTCCTTAGCCGAAAATAAGCACATTTTAAATGTTTGCCTCTGTAAAATTTCCAACCTGGTCGAATGTAAACCCGAGTATGCGAGTTCAGTGATAACTACTGAACTATCAAGGCCGGCCACTTCATTAAGTTTTTGCGTTAGCAAAATTTTGTTGATTTTCTAAAATAATCGAACAGTCGGCATTCGTTTGGATCCGCAAAAATCTTATATTGGCCCAACTATCCTACACTTCGACGAACTTAAGTTGCAAATTTTTCATTATCAAATTATCACAATTTATTAATCGTTGCAATTGATATTCTATAACGGCACGAAAGAAGGTTGTCAAAGATGTTAATTTGCCCTGAATTAGCTGGTTTGCTCCGGTCACCGCAGTGGAGTGTGAGGGGTTCTACATTTTCGATGAAATTAATTAGGTTAAAATTCAGGGATTATACATAGGTGTCAAAAATTCGGGACAAAGTCGTAATTAAGGGCGCCACTTTGTTTTTAACGATAAGAAAAAGGAAAGTGCCAAGAGGTCTGCTGTTATAGCCACCGGGAAAACAAAGAACCCGATCCCCGAACCTTTAGATCGAGAATTGTATTAGGATATACTTACTATATAGTGATTTCCAGGTACGACGCTGGGCTCCTCCTTCGATCAGGTTAAATTTGGACGTACTATTTAAAATAGGTTATTAACGTAAAATTAATTAATATCTGAAAGAAAGTATGTGTTACTACAACTACGGGTTTACATATATAAAAGAATAAGATCTGTACTTAAAGATTGAATATAATGATCACGAAAAAAATGTGATATACAATTAACAATTTACATTTCTCCTCGGAAGGGAATAAAGGATACTACAATTTTATTTAACTAAAGCTTGTTTTACATTAGTCCTTTTTTGGTCCTAATCAGGCTGGTTTATTTCCAGCAATTTTTGAAGCAAACATTTTTTACATTTGCTCGAATAGAGTAACAAATGATTATATGTACCTCGCACAGTTGCTATTGCTAACTTCCGCGAAAAACTTCAGATTTCTTTGTTCTACAGGATAGGTGAGATTAGCAAATTTAATAAAGATACTTACTTCAGTAATTATTTCGTGCATAATGACTGTTGACAAAATCAAAATTTTCAAAATTGAAGCAATTGAAATTGTTACGGCGCATTAAACAAATGTACTCTCTTTATTGCAAATTGGAACCAAAAAGGATTTGGAGTCAGGATTAGCTACGCCGAAGAGATAATCTTCATGTGTTCATTTATAGAAAATGATTTAGGAGAACATTTAGAAGCTTTTAAAAAACGAATGCACTAATGTCAAATTAGGTTATGTTATTTTATTCCGTCATTATGATGTTAGCAATACTGAAATATACCGCATATGCGCATGTCTAGCCAAAAACTTGCTTGCAAAAATAGGTCCAGGCGTATAATTTTTAGACTGAAGATATAGTGAAACTTGAATGCAATTAGCTGTTTCATACCAGGCAATTTTTTCTCCTGACTCATTTCTAGACTCGTTTTAGACCAAAAAAACTAACGTAAAACAAGTTTAAATCAAGGGGCCCTTTTTATTACTACTTACTAAACTAAATCTAAAATGAACAAGAAATATTGGCTCTAATGACCTCGATAACATGAACACTTAAAATTTAAAACTCTTGTCTTTTATTTATGACAATTACTAACTTGTCTTGAATTTATACGTGATCGACTAATTTGTCCTAGCAGAGTTACTTAACAAGGGGGGTGGAGATCGGTGGAATTTAAAGAATGGGTGTATCACTTACTTAGTGTCTTGGAGACTTTCAACTTTCCGAAGTAATTGAACATACGCGTATTGCCTAGGATATTCTACTTGTCGGACTCTTTGATTACAAATCGACAGGTAATTGAAATTGATCCTTTCTACAATTCATTCTGGGCGGAAATAGACTAAATTTCTAGTAATTTGATCCCCTTGATACTACACGGATAACTCTTCAAATGCTTGTTTTAAATATAGCTTGGGCACGTACTTCGGGAAAGCGACTTTACTTCGCAATGCTCGGGTCTCTACTGCTTGGTAATCGAAGTTTTCTCCTTGAAATTGTAAGGGGGGGACGAGAGGGGTTAACCTGTATTTTTAAACTTTCAGGCCTTTTCACGGGAATTGCTGAAGTCATATTTTTAAGAAAATGCCCCGAAGTTTTACAAAGCGTTACTTGGGATTTTCGAATTTCAATAACTGGTGTTAAAATGGAATTATACAATTTACAAATTTATGGTTGTAATTTTGGCATAAAATGGTACGGGTAATTCACCAATTAGATATTACTATTACTACACCGATGTATATACCGGGTGTTTCCAGATAAATGACAAACATTGCAAGAATTTCAGACGCACTTACGGTTCCTCTAGCTATTTTTCTTGGAAAGAGATGGTGAAAATTGTTTTCTTTTTTGCTGCTTTTAGACAAACACATACTCCATTCTGGCCTCTTAAAACGACAATGAAAATTAGTAGACGTTTTTTATTCCTATTTCCTGTATTTGCTGCTGGTTTTCATTGTACTGGAGATCATGCTGTTATTATTTTTCGTTTTCTTCTTTGCGTCAAATACCGTCTAATAGTTTACCTATTCACAACAACTTTCTATCTTTTTCCTTTATAGGCTAATTTAGTGCTACACTCTTCTATCACGAGAAATATTTCTCTCTAATCTCTCCGATTGTGGTACTAATAGCCGCCATCTTGTCTTTGTCCCAATCACTAGGACGGCTTCTCTCTTTTCCAATTACCATTGACTATTTGTTTTTGTTGGGTGGATATTGAACGCGATGAAGATAATAAAGAAACAAATCTGATAAGAATTTTGAAGTGGACAACAAATTTAATCTACCATCGGCGTTGTAACCGTCAAATTTTTAGAACGTTCCCATTTATTTAAAAAATTTTCCTTTCCACTTCATTAACATTTAGAACTCCAAATGTATGAAAATATCAAATAACTTTTTATTTTAGCAGTAACGCCTTAATAAGTAATGAAATGACCCAAAAAATTAAAAAGATAGTCCTTTTATTACACCTAAACGACCAGTGAAAACTTCTCTTTTTGCTACTTCAATATCCGTTTATATACATCTTTATCCTAACGTAATATATTCTGGAACATTTTTCGTCTCAAATAGCCGCTTTTCATTTTACTGTAACATTTTCACGATCCAAGAAATTCATTTAAATGCAGAATTTTCGTACCTGTAATTTCTAACTAATTTGCATGTAACGTAATAAATGTAAATATCATATAACAGAAGGGTAATTGAACATTGACAGGAGCTATTTATAGCAAATTGTTAAATTTGAATTTGAATAACTACGTCCATGAATTACACTCGGCACGCAATCATATAAACCACATGTCGTGTAAATCTAGGTATCTCACGAAAATTTATCCACCGTTGAATAAACTGATACAGTATTAATATGCATAATTGAGCAAATTTGTTGTACTTTACAGCTGACTTTTTTCCGTGCGTTTTGGTAAATAATAATTAAATTAGGATATCCGACTTGTAGATGTCATTTTTATTAACAATAAATCAATAACCATGACATCTGAAAACCGTCCAGTAAATGCTGCGAAAAGTGAATAATGCCACAGCATCTCCAGTAATGTTTTGTGTTTCTGTCTAAATGTAGCTCACAATTTGAGCTCACCGAGTAATTAAACTTCGATACGAAGACAGCACTTCTGCAGTTATATGCATTCCACTACTTTTGTTTCATACTGATTCTTTGCAGACATTCCTTAATCAGTTGTTGTCTTCTACAAAATTAGTAAAGAAATATCAAGCATCAGGAATATGTGTGCCAAAAGACTAGTAAGAAATTGTTTGGTTCAATATCATCGTTTCTCGCTGCTTCTGTTGCTATATTATTTTTCTCGGACGCATTGAGATATGACATAGAAGCGAAGATGCAAACATTAATTTCCTAAAAGATTTGCCACTTCTCTTAACACAATCAAAAAGATATGTTGATGTTGTGAGCCAGAATTTCCCAAACAATTATGCAAGTTATCAAGTTACCTAAACACTTACTTGTCAAGTGAGTTCAAGATCTTAAAAACTAGTGATAGCTTATAGAACCACGGATGGAAAATCAGATGGACGTAAAGTGACTTACTCACAATGTTTAGCAGTATTTTCGAGACTATTACCTCAAATGTTGACATTAAAGCACTTGTAAATTCAAATACTTTGATATTTATTATTTGATAACACCCCGTATACGATATCATTCTTGGATTATATCTGATTATGATTTAAATTGAATGAAGATTTATTACAATAGAATGTTCATGTTTATCGAATTAAGAATTGCCAAAATAGTTTAAAACATTTTTAATTATTTTATGTTGATAAATAAAATCACTAGATGCTAAATAAAATGTAGTTTATAACAAGCTGGAACGCGTGTGACGCTCCAGAGGTTGTTAAATATGATAATTTTCCTGAATTATCTAGTTCGCTCCGGCCACCACAGTGGAGATAGGGGGTCCTGCGTCTATAATGGAATTAATTTGGCAAAAATTCGGGAATGATTTGTAAATGTCAAAAGTCAGGGAAAAAGTCATGATTTATGGGCGCCACTTTACCTTTATAGTTTTGACGGTTAGAACTTCGGAAATGCGACGGTAAACGGTCCTATTATTATGGTATACCTACTAGTTAGCTATTTAGCGTACGCCACAGAGTAGGCGCTTCTATTCAGTTCGAGTTAGACTCACAACTAAAAATGCTTTACTTACTTATGTATAACGTTTTCCTATAAGAAACTGTTATTTACTACAACTAAAATTATCTATGACAGTGAAATAATAAGATCGTCTGCTTTAAATAAGTCGCTTATAATGAAGACAACATCAAATGTTACAGACCCCTTGGGTTTGATTTCTAAAAACTATCTTAATTAATAATAACAAAATACTGACACGTTCTAATTGTGGCCTTAATTTACTATAATTACCTAAATTAAATATACTTTTGGTTTGTTAATTAAATCTCACGCAACAAAAACAAAATTGCCTATCTACTACTTGGTTGAAGTAGGTCTCCCAACGGATTATTACTATGTTACAAGAAATGGGGTTGTTTGTCGAATTCCTTGAAGAAGTTTAATGATTTGTGAGACGGAATAAAATACTTGACATCTCCGCGGTCTGCGAATTCCAGAAAAGGTGTGGCTTTCGTTTGCGGATACTATTGTAGTTTTACGTACTGCTTCATCGCATGCGCCTTCATTAAAGAATCGGACAGATAATCGATGCTGACCAGAAATGCAATTCGCCTTTAATAATAATAGGTCGGCTTCCAATACATAGCCATGTAAGAGGGTAACTCGTCGATGATTTCCTCAACTTGATTTTGGCGCGCACACTAAAGGATGTTACTTCCTTTCGTCACGTTTGAGACGCTACTCCCTGCTAATGGAAGTTTTATCCTTTAAATTGCGGGTGAAGGGGATCGGCGATTAAAATTTATTTATAAAAGCGTAAACATTCACATGGGAAAGCCGTAAATTATTTTAAAAGCGTGAACCTCAATTTTCTAAATGTTCATGAAATCCTTGTTTATAATTCTAGATACAAAAATGACATTGGTATTTTACCACTTAAATTTTTTTTACGAATTAGCCTACATATAAAGTCTGTTTGATTTTATCTATCACAGCAGATATTTCGGCTACTGTTAGAGATATGACAAAATATTATAGAAGTATTATAGGAGTATTATCTTCTATAGTGAAAAAAACAATTGAAAATCAAATATGCTAGGTGGAGCAAATACATTCAAATTTTTAAATGGAATGTACCCAATTCTATTACATATTCTGAAACTATGCAAAATTCTCTTTGCAACGATATATCACGTCATAATTGTCAAATCAATTAAAAACGTAAATCGATAATTAAGTAACAAATACACGCCTAGGTGAATTAAACACATCGCTTTGAGAAGGCAGGCAGTGAAAACAGTTGTTATATCTTTAATGTCAAACTCGCTTAGTAAATTTCTACGTATTCTTATTTTCATCTTAAGTAGCACGAAATGGGGAATAATTATTCTAATGATGAAAAAATGGATATGCTAAAGGTGTACATCAGATATAATGACAATGATAGAGAAGCTGGTGTATCAAGCTATGTATCCAGAAAGGAGGCATCCACATCCTCCTACTTTTGCAAGTAGCGAAAGTCATTTACGAAGAAATTGCTGTTTTAATAATCAGGTACGAAGGGCAAGAAATGGACGTTCCGCAAATGATGAAGATACTATTATAGTATTGACGTGTTTTAGAGCACATCCACGAAATTCAATACGACAAGCACTGGCTGATTTAAGCATAAGTCAGTATGAAACATTTTCTATACTAAAAAAGCATAAAAAGACTCCGTATAAAATTAAATTAGTACAAGATTTAAGAGCTGGTGATTTTGACAGGAGGGTGATATTTTGTAATTGGTTTAGCAATAATTAAAATTTATTAAATTTAATGCTTTGAAGCAATGAATCTAATTTCAATAATAACGGAATTTATAACAGAAAAACCGATCATTTCTGGGATACGGAAAATCCAGATCAATTTCGGGAATGCAGATTCCGACGCAGATTCTCCATTACTATGTGGCTTGTCGTATTAGGCGATACTATAGTAGGTCCATAAGCATCGCTTAATGCGTAATGATATGCCGATTTTCTTCTGGCAGAATTCGAATTTTATCTGGATGACATATCCCTAGAAATACTACGCAATATGTGGTTCCAACACGATGGAGCACCACCCCACAATACACGATACGTCAGAAATATTTTAAATGAAAAGTTTGGAGCAAAATGGATAGGAAATGGTGGCCGTATCAACTGGCCAGCAAGATCGCCAGATCTGTCTACATTAGACTTCTTTTTGTGGGGCTTTCTCAAGCAACAAGTTTATGTCACTTATCCACAAGATCTATGGGATCTTAGAAATCGTATTCGTTGGGCGTGTGGCCGAATAACACAACATATGCTGCAAAAAGCAGAAAGGAAGAGGTCGAAAATGTATTCCAAATAACAGAGGTCACTTTGAATAAACACTAGATATTGTGAACTGCAATTTTAAACTAAGTTTACTTATTAATTTAATTCCATATTATTTTGTTTATGTTATGTTGTACTTTTAAATAATTTCATTTGTTTCCTCGTCTACTTTTTCGAATAAATCTCTAATCTACGTAAGCGTGCATTTGTTACTTAATTATCGATTTTCGTTTTTATTGATTAGATAACTATGACGTGATATATCGTTGCAAAGAGAATTTTGTACAGTTTCAGAATATCTAATAAAATATGGTACATTCCATTTAAAATTTTGAATGTATTTGCTCCACCTAACACATTTAATTTTCAGTTGTTTTTTTGGATATAGCAGATAATACAAAATTTAATGGAGAATAACTTTTTTTCTATAATATTTTGCCATATCTTTAACAGTAGCCGAGATATCTACTGTGACAGCTAAAATCAAACAGACTGTGTGTATATATATATATATATATATATCGGGTGTTCCCAATTAAATGGCAAATATTGCAAGAATGTTATACTCGCTTACAAGAAGATTAATGAATAAGAAGTTTTAAATTTACGAGACTACGTAATAACGCCTCAGGGAATATGACGTCAGGTGAAAGTCCGAAAAACATGCACGGACATTCAGGGCCCTATATGTTTTGAGATCATTAGTTTCTCATGATTTAATACAATTTTTAAAACACGCTTCCTCAATTTCTGCGTGAAGTTTGACAGCGCCATTTAGTGTCATCATTTTCTTTCTTCTGCGAATTGAAATTAGAATTGAAGTAAGGGGAGAGTGATATTTTAGCTTCAGTTATAACAGCATGTAAGATATGTAAGCGGAAGCCTATTTATTATAATTTCCATTCGCCCAAGGGTAATATATATAGTTTCCTTCGGGTATTTGACTTCGTTTTCGAGGCGGCTTCGTCTGGGTGGGTACTTGTTGCATTTGGTAGCAACGTAAACCTTTATGACTCCTTTCATTTCCACTGTCGCCTACTGGATGCGCTGTCTTCTGCTTTGAAGCGGGAGTGGGGTGGTATGTTAATGCCTAGGACCTTTTTGGCATTGTTGGTGAGCGTATGGGTTATTGGGAAAAACAGTTCCTCAAATAGCACGACTAGCTTAGTTGGTAGAACATGAGACTGTATTAATTTCATTGTCGTGGGTTCGAATGCCTCGTTGGGCGCCACTTTTACTATAAAGACTCTTAGAATTTCGGATTTATAATATTTGTTCGCTGTGACACAATAATTATTTCGCCATATCCCATTATATCGTTTCGGTCTTTTGATCCTGCTCAGTATAGAGTTTTATTTATATCAGTATTTGAGTTTACATTCGACTGTACTTATATACGATTTGTAGTTATAAATACTTTATTGTTTTGAGGCACAACTAACTATCTTTAGGTGACTTACTCATTCATCTGTCATTTAACTATTACAACCTGTTTGTATTATGCCTACTCGATCAACTAGATTCTCATTCTTTGGCCAGCTATTAATCAAACAAATACTTAATGGGGATTTAGATTATATATTTTAAATTAGTGTTCAAATTTTGTGTGCATATACATTTACATGTTCTCATTCCAGTGACCGCGAAGCTGACTTGAGAAACGGTCGAGCGGTTTTCAGCCTTACAGCTATATTGTATTTTAGGCCCCTTGCTCTTAGAGTTGATGGAATGGGTAAAATAAAACACATAAATAAGCAAGTGTTTAGTGATAAACAGCGATACTATAAAACCGCCGAAGTTAAAGCTAACGAATATGCAGTCCTCAAACGTGGTCGTCAATACAATTTATAAAACAAGGAAATAAATAGAATAATATAAAGACGTATTTAAAAAGGCAGAAGAAGGAATTAGGAGACTTTTAGAAGAACTGAAAAATTTAGAAAACTTCAGAGAACACGAAGATTACGTCCAAGACAGGTAATACAAGAGAAAGGAGACAAAAGGCAGACTTATAGAGGCGGAAATATACATAATAAATCAAAAACCAATTTCAAATACTCGAAAATTATAATGCACGCAAAACACGCAAACGGCGACAGAAGAATTTCCGCCCCTAAAAATTCCTCCGTAAGGAGCAGCATTAGCACCTCAGGCACCCTACTGGAAAATTAAGAAACTTAGGGATAAGGGTTCTTACACTCAAATTAATTTGATGGCGGAAGAAAACAACAGCCCAATTGCGAAAGCAATTAATACACCTGAAGATATAGAAATGTTCACAGACACGCCGAGGGAGTTTAGAATCCTTCGTAATATGCTATGTCGAAATCTTGTTACACCTTCCAACTGCTTGAAGAGAAACAGTTAGGGATAGTAAACAGGAGCATCAGAAGAAGGCATAATAGAGGAGGAAGTGAATAACGAACCTAATGCGAAAGGGTGTGAAATAGATTCAATGAAAGGGCTGAACAAAAAACAAGAAAATTCCCATTCCTATTAGGTAACTGCCCAAAACCAGAGAGAGAGGGGGTAATAAATATGCAAGTTAAAACAAATGCTACAGCTAAGAGTCACTACAGAATCCAAATACGCACAATGCAGTTATTCAGGTACCAGTTATTGAGGCACGCTTCTTATAGATGCACGGCAGCGTATCGGTGCTTAAAATATGCAAATTGCCACCCTACTTTCACATGTGAAATGAAAAATAAAACCACCGCCAAATTCTACAATTACTGAATCTGCTCCTAACAAATTAAAAAAATTCTCGCAAAATCATGAAAGCATCAAACAAAGGAAAACCAAAGAAATAGAATGGAAGCTTAAACAATCGGAGATAAAACTAGTCGTCTCCTATGTATGTGAGTAAGTCCAAAGCAAGGCTAACAGACTCGCTAGCGTTCAATCGGAGGTTCTCGCCAAAAATGTTAATAGCATTGAAAAAAATTCTAAACAAGATAATTGCAACATTAATTAGCAAACTCATCTAAGAAATAAACTATCGATGAGTAAATTCACATTAAAAATAGCGACATAGAATATAAACTGAATCAGCAACAAGAGAGGCGAACTTGAAAATGTCCTCAAACAAAATGAGCCTTCGTTTACTTTTATAGCTGAAAGGCACCTTAACAAAGGTCGCAAAATATAAGCATCGGATTATAACTTAGTTAAAATTGAGAAGGAAGGCAATAGAGGTGGCTGCGTCGCCATAGCAATACATAAAACAATTTGTGCTAAATATCTCCAGAAAATCATTTATAAGGCAACTTCAAGGCTACAAGTAGCCTACATACTAGAGAATATCGAAAATCAAACAATAGACCTTATCGGGACGTACAACTCATTAAGTAACACATCATCGCAAGAAGATTTAGCGGCACTTATAAGATTTGGACCATACCTAATAGCGGGGGAGCTATATTCTAGGAACATAACGTAAGCCTGTATGACTAAATATTCTAATGGTAGAACGCCCCAAAAATCCATCAATATCAAACAAGGATCCAAACTAGTAGCTCCAAATAACGACACATCGATACCGACTGGAAAGATTGAGAGACGTGATCGATATTAACATTCTACATTAATTAAAGCGGAAGGTGGCGGCAAGAACAGTGTTTCCTTTCAGTTCAGATCAATCCCCAGTACTAATAGAAGCTTTCAGAAGCAACTAAATAGAGAGCTGAGCGACTCGTATCAAAACCACTTAACTGAAATTGGCTTACAATATATGGACATTTAGGGTATTAGCTGGAATTAAAACTAAGCAAAAAATCGAGAAGGCATTAAAAGGAACACGAAGATAATTTAGGAGTAATTGAAAAAGGGGCAAAGTGAAATCAGACACATCCACATCAACAGCTGGGGGCTGAACAAATAGAAGATTCTTAAACAGAAAAATGAACTAAAAATGGTTGGATGAAATACAGGAACCAAGGATTACTCACCTATCAAATAAATATACGTAAGTCGACGAAATTATAGAGAAGGTGAAGAAAGATGTCTGAGAAAGAGAAGGAATTGAGGAGGAGAGCTACCACAATCTATGGCTCTTTCTTAAGAAATTTAAGGTGCAGAGCGATTCTAGCACCTCAATTGGAAACTTTACTTCACAGATATCGAAAAGGCGCAAGACATTATCGACCACATGGCCGAGAAGTTTAAAAACCAGGCTAAGTTAAAACAGAAACTAACGAAGCGGGTGCAAAAATAATTCCTAATATTTTATCGGAAAATCCGCTACAGTTAACAGTAGATGACCTAAAAGAGAAGACTAGTACATCTGAATGCCGCAAGATGCCGGCAACGAATAGCATTGCACCAAGATATTTCAAAGTTCTAACTGAAAAAGCCCTATAGGAAATTGCATAAATAATAAATGGCATCTTTAAACTGGAAGTCATCCAGAGGCTTGGAAGAAGGCATTCATTATAGTAAAACAAAAAGGACAAAAACCCTGTCTTCCTGTCGAATAGAAGTCAAATACGTTTACCCAATGGGACTAAAAAACAGAATACTTCGCAAACACGAAGCTACAATAATTTCTAGGAAACCATGACCTAGTCGCAGATAACCGTTTGGGATTCAGATCAAAATTACCGGCGATCCAGTAAGCGGAAAACACGGTGAACTAGATCTATAAAGCATGAGCTGCCAAACGGGTCCCGTATATATGCTTTTCCGCTTTAGAGAGAGCAAACAACAAATCCTTCCTGAAGGCAAAGACATTCCATATTATAGTTGAAACGGTACTATCTGCAACAAAAGTAGCCGAAAGAGGTCTTCACCGTGCTGACCAATATGCTCGACGATATTCAACATATTCATTAGTGATATACCGAAATTTGAAAATATGAAAACCTACAAACTTTGTAATTTGCTGACGACACATCAGTGCTTCCAGCCAACGAGAAGTCAAACAATAAAGACAAGAAAGGCTCTCCGTAACTACTGCAGAGGGGTAAAAACAACACGTAACAACTAAAAACCCAACTGAACAGATTCATGAACAGAACAAGATTACACGAGTCGGAACCTACCTTGTGGTAAATATGGATAGTAGCTTAAGTTCTAGCAACCCCATAAACTACAGGAAAACGTAGCTAAGAGTAATGCCTTAAAATTGAACGTGGAACACACAAAGGGAAACCTTAAGTTTGTTACAAAGCTGAAAATCGTGAAAAAGATTGCCTCCTCAGCGTTGATGTATGGGGAAGAAATATGGTATCTAAACAATGGTAAGCCACCAAAGCTATAACTACCACCCTAAGCGGACTGCTAGGGCTGCTAACCAATGTAAGAAATGAGGAGATCAGGCAACAATTCCATGCGATGACCTGGTTGAAAAGGCACGGTGGTAACATGATAGAACGATTATCGCACCACCCATCGTGCAACATCCAAGAAATGGCGCATCAAATAGACGCATAGTCTGGAATAGAGCCGCCCTCACTAATGAAGCGCCGTGCTTATATGCACTTCAAGTTTCAGTACGGATAATGAAGCAAAGAAATAGGACTACTCTGATTTTCCTGTAAAATAATGAAAAAATCGCATAATATCATAGTGGTTGCAGCACCAAACCACCTAATTAATTAGTGAATTACTTACAAGCGATGCACAGCAGAAAGCGAGTTTACATTTTTCATTACTCATACACAGGTTTAGAATAACAATAAATAACAAATAAATATTTACCTGACATTGTCGATAAAATTTAGCAAAACACAATAAAAACAAGAGCCTATTGTATATTACACCTAACCTTTTTACACAATACGCGCTAACAGCAAGGTGAACGCAGGTTTAGAGGCAAATAGATTTCCATAAGTAGTAAGTAGTATCGGCAACACAGCCAACAGTGTGGTTACGTAGAAGATCCACCAGGAACATAGCCCAAGATTATTAGATTGGTGGTTTCTGATAATAACCACTAGTCCTCAAAGGATTAAGTAAATTTGATCAATTTATGACATATCATTTTTATAAAACGTTATAAAACGTATTTCTAACGTACCTTTCGTTTTGTGTTTAATATGACAATTATGAAGACGGTAGTGGTTTAAATTTGGATTCAAAATTTTAAAGTGGCAAGGCGTATGATCATCAGGTAATCTACTTCCAGAGAAGTTCTGAAATTTTATAAAATGTTTAAACAAGATACATTAGTTCAATTGCATGCTTGTTTCAAAAAAGATTTGTACGCTGCTCAAGTGCACGAGTTTCCATTTCTAACAAATTTTCCTTTATGAAATATTATTGTTTTTACATATTAATAAAATTGTGGTGAAGGAGAATGAATAATTAATTCCATTTTATAGATGTAATTATTCAATTAGTCCTGTTGTGACTGATTATTAAGGCTTTTCTACCTAGGTTCATTTAATTATAACAAAAATTGCAGTCATTCATTTTCGGAAACTGTTTTGTCTTTAATGACTTACAATGAAATAATGGAATAATGGAAACAATCCTGCCCCGCCTAAAATCCTTTTGAGTTATTTTCATTGTTTGTCGCAAGACACTATTCATTTTAATATGTAAAACTGACAAGCCTTTTATACAAAGTAAACATTAAAAACATTTAGGAAAGCTTTTGTATTTTACATAAATGTTTGCTTACTTTTAGTACTACTTTTAGCTTGACTTATAATTTACATATTTAGAACAAATAATTTGTAAGCAAGTTTATACTTTTTTCACCGTTGTGTTTTTAAATTAATCCAGAAGTGTATTAAAAGGTAGTCTCATCAAAGTTAGCTTCTGTACCACAAACTTTATTACAAGCAATTCGATAAAAAAGAATTGATCTCCAGCTTTCGCCTCGAGTTCGGAAAACTACGAAGTATAAACATTTGTTAATGTTGTAAACGATGCACTTCTTGGTAGGTGGTGCACCAAGGCATTCAAGTTTTGTCAGCTTTGTCCTGCCCGAACGAACGATGAAACCCTTGGGTTACGGTGCACGAGCCATTGCTTCCATGATGTATACAGCACCGGAAGTTTTTCATCCCACACCTCCGTCTTGTAGTGTTGTTGTGTTTTATGGCGTAGATACTTTTTGTTGCGAATTTAGCGTGGTCGTTGGTTGTTTTCCGGCGTTCCTTATCTTACGGGAGGAGAATTGATCTTGGTCGCTTGTGTGATTCGCGGCCCAGCAGTCTGATTAGGGGTTCGGGTGTGAGTCGATGTCATCGTAGAACGTTCTCGCTATTTTGTGGATAAGATCGTTAATCATATTCGTCTTGTAGTCGCAATGTAGATTTAGGTTCTTAATGAACCGTGCGGCTTGAAAGATAGTCCGTAGTGCCCGGTTCTGCACTATTTGTATTTTTCTCAGGTAGGTAGAGACTGCGTACCCCCAGACAACAGAGCCGTATAACATCGTCGAGCGGATGATGGCTCGGTAGATCTCTAATTTATTTCTGGTAGCGAGTTTGCTGGTGATGATTAGCGATTTTAGTAACGCCATCGCTGAATTTCCCTTGTTTACTGCATGTTGCATTTGGGATATCCAGGTGAGACTTTTGTCTAAGGTAAAACTCAGCTATTTGGCATCGTTCTTCCATCCTATAGATGTGTCGTTGATTGCCAGTTGCCTTAGCGATTACTTGCGCGTCTTTGTGAAGAACACGCCATGCTTTTCGTGGCGTTTAGTTGGAATCTCCACTTGTTGCACCATTCGTTTATTGCACTGAGTGATTTTTGCAATCTTTTTACGATCAACTGCGGGTCTGCTGCGCTGGTTAGAAGCGCCATATCGTTTGAGAACAGTGCCAGCTGTTTTTCCATATTTTTTGGGTTATCTCTAACGTATAAGGCGAGGAGGGTGGGGGACATTGGCGATCCCTGCGGCACTCCTACTAATATGGGCCTGGGAGTATACTTTGGTTGTTGACCTTGGCTTCGAAGGTTCGTTGGTGTAGAAATGAGCCAATAAGTTGCACAAATGCTCGTGGAATGCTGGCTTCTAGTAGATTGTGAAGTAAGCCTTGATACCACACCTTGTCAAAAGCTTTTGCGACATCAAGGAACACTGCGCCCGTTGACTGTTGGTCGTTGAAAGCAGAGGTGATGTATTCTACAACTCGTAGGGTTTGGTGGATTGTTGAGTGGGTTTTACGAAATCCAAATTGCTCCTTAGGTATTAGGTACCGGTTGTTTATTTCTATTTCCAGTCTTGTTAGAATTATTGTTTCTGTTACTTTTCCTAGAATGGGCAGGAGGCTTATTGGTCGGTAATCCTGGGGGAATGTTCTTGACAGGCCGCTTTTTGAAATAAAATTACACTCGCGTGCATCAAGGCATTCAAGCCTCTTGTAACCTTTGTCCTGCTCGAATGAACGATGAACGATGAACCTCTTGGGTTACGATGCAACAGAACACTAGTCATTTTATCACCTTCATCCTTATTTAGGCTTGATATAGGTGAGACGGTGTAAACATTAGCGCTGCCCACTGCGGCTTCTATTTCGATGAGAGGAGCTGATTGTTCAAAACCGAACACTTCTAAAATGTTGGGTAAGGCACCGAAAATTTTCACAATTCTTTCGCCAAACGATTTTGCGTCTCATGTCTCCTCTACGATAATGCTTACCGCTGCGGATACTTTAGAAAGATCAAAGTTGAAAGGGGTGTGGCCTGCCTTTCCCCTCGAATCTGAGCCGTTTTCCGTACTTTCTTGCACTCGTTCATCAGTTTTCGGAGGTTTCCATTTGGACACTTTCGTGTAAAACACGCTTGACACCACATCACTGGCTGAAGTATGTGACGTGAGTCTGTAGACTCACAGAAACCGAGAATAATCTTCATAATTTGCGGTCTGCTCAAGGCTACAGTTGACATACCTGACTGCGGTCTCTGTGGACTTGTCCATAGAGTTGATCATCCCCGCAGTTTACACATTGCCGTTCCGCGAAGCACTGAGTATTGTCTCTTTTTCTTCGTCTAGGCGTCTCCAAGTTGACTCTTAGATGCAGCACCTTTCGCACCTTGAGGATTCTTTTACCCTCTGCCATCTCCTCGAGCTTTAAGAATTCGAGAGGCATTGGGACCTTTCCTTTTTCCCAGCGCATCCCGCGCAGGGATAAAATCGGGAAGTCTTGCCGCTTGCCTTCAACATCTTATTTTGTTTGCGTTGGTGGGCGTGTCATGGGATCCTAAAATCTTGCAGATATTACGAGATTCCTCTGTTATCCCCCAGACTCGATAGCTGGCTACCGATCCCCAATGCCGTGTACTTCGAATGGGTAACTTTGATTTGATGTTTTGCGAGATCGCTAGCGACAGAGGTTCCTGATGACGATGGACGGAGCTCATCATCGTGGGTGAACCGTTGCCTACACAATACCTTCCTGGATTCCCTGTTGCACCTACACTTCCGCGTTTGGCGTCATTTCCCCTTCAGCTACTTTAACTACGTAAATCACGTCGTATTTGTATGTTGATATTGTTATTGTCATCTTGGTTGCCTGGCTGTCCATTTTTGTCAACGTTGTTTTGCTCTTCCTCTTCTTCTTATCTATAGATTTTATTAAGCCTTCGGCTTCAGGAGTACCCTTGATTGGCTAAGAGGTTGCGCGCGTCATGCGCGGCCTCCACACTGGTGGTGACATTTACCCTTTCGGAAATGGGTGTTGCCTCCTGGACGGCGCCTTACTTGATTTTTGCTAGAAAATCAGCTGTGCCTTCCTCAGGTAACTTCTGAAGAAGTCTTCCGGTCCCTTTGAAATCGCATGCTCCAATGCCGCACTGGATCCCTGGACCAATCTTAAAACTTTTGGTGAATGTCGCGAGATTTAGAGAATCCATGGCGAAGTTAATAAGCACAAAAAACGGACTACTTTGTAATGCATCCGACCCACCGCTACAATATGTAGGAGGGGCATAAAGTACTGCACAACAGAGCTCGAGATAGTAGAAAGGTACGGAGCGAAGCGAGCACTACTGCAGCTGTCAAAAGGCAAGCGAGTACTCATTCTTTGTCCTGTCCGACTCAAGACCGGATATTTAAGTATGCAGTGCCACTTTTACAGAATTTGGTGTCTCACATATGGCTAAAAGATTTGTCAACCTAGACTCTTCAGCGCTCTACAGTTATTTAAGAAAGAAAATAAGGCGTGAGGGCAGTTGGCTCTTTCCTTAGTCTACTAACAATAAGATTTGAGAATCGCCAGCCTAAATTACATAAATGCAGGAAAGTTGTACAAGCTGTAGTTTCACTCTTAACCTATCTAGTATAACTAAAACTCTAAATAATGTATTGGATAACATGGCTAAATTTTGATACTCAATACAGCCGGTGAAGAAAAATATGTTCGCTAAATAATCCGTAAAATGTATATACGAGGGCTGCAAAGAAAGTAGAAACATGTTCATATCTAACAAATCATGCATTCTATACCTAGAAATCCTCTAATACTTTCCATCCTACCTGTGGAAGGCGCTTAAGATCAGCGGCAGTATCATTTTTATTGATGTCAACGAACAAGTACTCTGTTGCTTCTTGTGTGAGAACGCTTTGCTCTGAGTCTCTCCTTAAGTTTGGTCAAGAGATCGGAGTCTTAACGTTCTAACAAATCTCCCACAGCACCAACATTATAACAGTAAGACATATAGATACAGCCATTCTGTTATTATCGCTGAATGTAATTGAACTGGAGCAACCGCATGATAGAGTACGCCTCTTTGCACGTCGTACACTGCTAATAGCATTATTTTCACTTTCCTAAATTGTTAGCATAGTTGAACTGGCATTTTGGTTCTAGTTCATAAGATCGCACGGTCGTAACAATGCTACATCTAAACATCCGTCAGGTGATGGAGAACTTATTGGATAACGATTTTGGGGTAGAAAACTAAGTTTTCAGCAGTGATTAAACCGAATTACCTAACGGGCTTCAGTTTCAGAGTGATCTTTATGTGACGCATCTTCCGCACTATCACAGCTCCGAAGGAACGTTGACATCCAGCGTATTACTATCTAATATAGTAGTAAGGTAGTCTTACATGAAAACTTTAATGATTTTTTCGCAGATTCCTCGATTTTGATCCATGATCCATAGTTTCATTTAGAAATTATTGGAGAATATATTGTATTTATCTTTACCCTTAAGTCTAGCTATATTTTGTAAAAGTAAAGAAAGACGCGTTGCTAATTACAAAAGTACGCAAGCCGTTTCCGCAGAATTGTTAAGATTCTAATATTAAAACTGTTGTCACAGAAATAAGCGACGAAGCTAGTTCAGTTATCCGAAAGAGTGAAATCGATTATACCATCCGCCTTCCTGCGATCTTATATCCGAGAGTGAATGAGTTGCTCTGTAGAGGTCCCATCTTGACTATAAGGAAACACAGAACGCCTGAGTTGATTTTGTAGTGGAGACTCAGACGCTCCTGTAACCTGTGATTGCGTCGTCGTCAAACATCTTTGCGTTGATAAGTATCAAAAGTCTGTTTAGCGTCGGTTGCTCATGATATCTTCATCCACCGGGTGGCGTCGGTCGCGAGTGGAGAAAGACATTATTGCCCGGACTTCATGATTCCTTACGCGAGGAAACTCGCTCGCATGCGATGCAGTCCGCTTCGCGCCCCGAGGAAGACTGAACTATACTAAAGCGAAGTATCAGGAATGCAGAAATGATATCCGGGCGGCGAACGTATTCTGTAGGCAGTACAAGCGACACTATGCGTCTGTCAAACCAATAGTAATACAGAGAACCCCTTTTCGCATTGAATATTTTAATTTTTAATTATTATTGATTACCGTTTAGTTACGTTAAAATGTTTTATATTGAGTTATTATTTTATTTAGTATAAATAAATTATGTTTTGAAGGTTTTCATCCATCTTATTATTGCCGCCGAAGTTACTTGTATTAATTCAACATAAGTGAATTTAAATAAAAAGTTCGTTTCATATAAGAAGTTGAAACAGCATGCGTTGGTCGCATCGTTTTAATACCTAAGCTTTTCTACTTTAGGATAACCGAATCCAGTTTATTCCAAGAGAGCCTTGGGAGCACTAGCGACCTCTACCCCACAGTTCTGAACCTACCCACTACAACGACTGATCCCGGCTGCTAAAATATAAATTAGTCATTTTCGTGAACCTGTAAACCAAAGGATACCTTCCGAACAGTTACAGCGCATCCATCAAAGAAGAGGTTTCAAAAGGCAGACTTAACTTCACCTAGACAAGACTACACGTTAAGTCGGCTAAGTCTGATAAAACTTTTCTCAGATGAAGTGTATATTCTTTAGAAGATATCTCTGTGTTGGATGACGTTTAAGATTGGGTATCGCAGAGCATGTTCAATGATAAATCAATCTATTGCTACCTGCTGTTAGACGACAGTCGAATTACCTTAATGTATGAACTCCAATTTTGCTTGTTGCAATTAAATTTTGAGGCGGCGGGTCAAATTTGGTTCACTGCTTCGTTCTGTTATAAATATTTCTTAATTCAATGTGGTCGAAATTAAGTAAGAAAAATTGTTTAAAATGAGTAATATCAATCCAAATGTAAAACGCTGTTCTCGATTTTATAAAATATACTTGAATGTAATATAATGTTAAAAAAAATGAAATTCCATTTGTACGTATACGGTTGAGGGTTTAAACTAAAATTAAACTTTCATTATTCGAAATGAAAACGCGAAACTTATGAAACAACTTTATGTTAAGCAATGCCCCTAAGCTGTAGGTTACACTAGAAAATATTATAGCAATTTTTCTAAAAACTATATCGCTTTGATATTATGTTCTTCATAAAATTTGATGAACTTTCTATACGCAAAACATTAACTTTTATAGTAAATAATTTGTTTTAAATACATACAAGATTAAAGATTTTTTAAGTTTGTTATCCAAAGTTTTATGAAACAGACTACTACGAAATTTAGCCCCAAGCAGTCGTGTTAGAAGCAAAATACGTTAGCAGTCTCGTATTAAATCTCACAAATATCAAGTCTTGTAGAACGTAGAATGTTTAATAATTTCAAATAATAAAATAAAATTATAATGACAAAAGCAAAGTTAAAAACCTTAAACATAAAGATTCTATAAAAAACCTCCAAAATAACGTATGATACTACCCGCTTATTCAATTAAATAATTGAAACTTTAAAAATTGACAATATACCAAACAAGCAACTCATTTATATGTATTTAAATGAAAATTAATATCGTACGTACTTTTGACACTAATAAAAAAAATTCTAAGATAAACTTTGCGTATAATGAATACCTTGATTGGTGTACTGTTGGCGAAGGCAGATTCTTTAGTCAGTTCCGGTAAGAGAAATTAATTTGATAATCTATGCGTTATTGCTCCGCTATTTTTAGAAAAAGAGGTCTTTCGTGCTACTATTGAAAACGACAAAGGGATGTTTGTGTGGGCACCTAAATATAAACAAACATTAGATGGAGAAAATCTTCACGCGGGACGTCGAAGGTAACGATTATCCGGTTTATATGAACTTCAGATAGCTTTACGTAGCTTATAAAGCGTAATTTCGTTCCCAAGAATCTCACTTTTCAATTAATGAAGATGTGAACGTGGCATCTGAATGGAAGAGCGAAAATTACAGAGTGTGAGGGCATCCCGGCGGAAGTTTTCGAATATATAGTTAAAAATAAGTAACTACGCTATGGATTGGTTTCCCAAGAGTGTAACGAATCCCAGCTCAAAGCGCCAAATTATAGTAACGTATTAAGAGGTCATTAACAAATATCATGCCTCGGGTAACGTCGAAGTTGAAAAGTGGGTTCAGGATTTTTGAGCTTGAAGTGACGGTTTTAGCAACTCAAACTAAAGTGTAAAGTTTATAATCAGAAAGTTTCAGAGTTTTTCTAGTTTATTAATATCAAATTTATAGTACACTTTGTTGATGGACCATACTGTGTACGTAGATATTTAAAATTATTAATGACGATTGATTTGTCACAATATTTAATAGGTCCTCATAGTAGTGCACTTTTGTATTTTATAAAACACAAGCATGTTCTGTTTATGGTGTACACACTCTAATTTAATTATTTACACACAGTTTATACCTTTTTAATTATGATGTTTATTGCTTTATTTGCTCAAGATGATCTGGTATTTATTTCATAAGAAATTGTATATTTATACCTTCTTGAATTTGCATGCTTATTTTAGGGAGATTTTTATGATTTATTTTAAGAAACTTTACTAACACTTGCATTTTTAATACTTGTGTGATTATTTATTCATTTCTAGTATAATTTGTAACAATTAGGGAGTGGAAAGTTAAAAAATATTTATTATAAACATACTAGGAATAAATTACAATAAAGAAATATTTTCGAGTTTAATTTAAATCTACATAATTCTTTTGTATATGTCGCTCTAATATATGTTACTTTTCGAATTTTCTAGCTTTCAGATCCTAGATGTCGCTTTACGTTATGTCTGTAATGCGTTCAATCAATATTACCGATTTCACGAAATGGATGTTGAAACGTTGAATCATTGTTTACTAATGAATTCTTATTTAATTTAATGTGCGCGGGTGAAGTCACAAAGTACAAGATGTATTGGTTTGTTTACAAAGATCGCAGTGGCTATTTGAGTTATATTTGCGGAACGAGACAAACAAAGTGTCTACAATATTGGGGGATGGAGACCAGAAAGGATGTTTCCTATCTCACAATTGCAAGGTAAGGCGACGGGATAGAGAATATAATTTTTCCATCCACATCGATTTTACGCTGTTTATTTGTAATTAAATTGGTATGTAAAACAAAATTCCTATCTTTTACTACAAAATTTTAGAATTAATACAGTTTTGACTTAGTCAATTCTAGGAAAACTATTCTTGTAATAGGTTCTAATTATGAAAAATTAAGGCATTACATTATTTACTTATTAAAATATTAAAACAAATGGAAATTATGTATAGAATGCAATTTTTCTTTATCGTTTAAAGACAAAATTGGTCCTTCTGCTGCAAATCTCGTTATGATAATTTGTATCGTATAAACGACTTGTTACGCTTATAAATCACAAGCTACTGATATATTTAATTCTTAAATGAGATACTGTTCAAATGAAGTTTGAAAGTACGCCCAGACGAGTAACTACTTAAATGGAGTTTGAATGCACTCTGAAAACATGGCCAGCAAACCCGAGTACTTATAGGACTCGCAATCCAACTTGACGACAGAGAATAAACTCACGTATTGGCAATTTTCTTTAAAAGTACCAAAAATAATTAGTACCGCTAATAATTATTAGCGGTAAATTTGGATATAAAACTATTACATAATTCATGATGAATTGGTTAATATATACAAAAATACGTTTAGAAGTCTGGTAAAAAGCTTAAATCAAAGATATATATTATACAGCTTATTTCAATGGTTAATAGAAAATTACAAATAATTTAACATTTTAAATAAGCTAATTATAGAGGTCTTAAATTATAAAAGTTTCCTATGTATGACGTACTAAAAATATGTACAATTTGATAAGCGGTATCGCAGCCGTACAGTTGTTTATTTTCATAACGAAAAGGTCAAAGTTTATGAACTAGTAACCTAGATAAATGAATGTTTACAAAACACGAGCTGATTATCTTTCTTTAAGTTGTTATACCTTTAACAAAAATGTATTTAAAATGAATCTAGTTTGTACAAGAATAAACAAGTGTTCGGACAGAAGTGATCTTAAAAATATATACAGGATGTTGAAAAGTAATTTAAAAATAAAAATTCGAAGAAAATCAAAGTAAAATGCTACGGTCCTAAATGTGTTCGTCAAATAATGGAATTTGTGAGGTTTTTGAGAGTGATTTGTAAAATTTCTTCATATTTGAAACAAACTTATTAAACCAAAACAGGAAGGCTAATTTTATTCTTTCAGAAACTCACAACAAGAGTTCGCAAGGGGTGCGGAAAATTTCACTCCTTTTGAACTGGGGTAAGCTATTATATAAGCTGCTTACGAAAGAATTTTCCTACCATTTGGAAAAGACAACCTTTTTGATTTCATTGCAGTTTAGCTTGCGCCGAGAAAAATTCGCGACCCATGTAATCAAGCACCTACTGAAAACCATCGGGTAAACAGGATGACGGAAATCGCATTCTAACTATCTCCGTCGACATTTACAACGCCGTTAATGAGGCCTAGCTCCCAATATTATCTATTCGTTACCATGTATAGGCGTAGATGGTAACTAAATTGAGCTGATAAAGAGTTTTTCAATGAAAATCATTGTAAGAACTTTGATATGCTAGTCAGCTGATTTGGTCCCAATTATTTGGAACGTCTTGAATTGGAAGTGGTTTCAGGCATTTGATAAGTCTTAGGTAGTCCTACACTTGCGGAGGCCTACGTAGATGACCAAGCCATTATTATAGCAGACAGAATTATCAAGGAACTGGCTAAGTTTATACGGAAAATCACGCAGAATGATTTGTCTGCCAAAAGCAAGACCCTCTAAATCTACCCGCTTCATCGGGGACGGAAGTATGCTCGAATTAAGAGACTCCATAGTATATATGGAACTAGGTGTTGATATGCAGCTGAACCGGGGATCCCTGTTTGTAGATCAAGGGTAACCCGAGCGAAATTATCACAACCTTATGTTTAATTGTTGTACAGCCTACTATGTGCATATTGCTGATGTAGCAGGAGTAAGACTAGAGAATAAGAGCTCCAGTTGTGAACTAGACAAGAGCGCCGTTTGCGGACAATTAATAAAGCCTACCGGTGATGCACCTCCTCTAAACGTACTCGCAAATGTATAGAAATCATATAGAATCTAGATATTAAAGAATGAATTCAACGTAGATTGGTAGTGTGTCACAAGACGAAATCGCAATAACGCATGTGGCAGAAACACCAGTGTTTTAGCAACGGCCGGCAAAGCTACAGTGGAGCTAGGCGTGGTTCTCCTGTAC
>JAHWXV010128494.1:0-13338 GCA_024586415.1 Phrixothrix hirtus | reverse complement strand
GATTAAAATTCTAGTTTATGTAGTATTCCCCCACGTGACACATTATTCCCTTGATACATTGAAAATAGCTAGCATGAAATTGTGTGTTCCTTTACGAAGGCCCGAAAATGGCCTAGATGGCCTAGATCGTTAAGACGATCTTGTAAACCTCGCAGTTGTATCGAGGAACGCCGTTTTCATCAATTTTGTGGGTTAGACATTTTTCAAATTTCGCTGTAAATCTGGCACTATTCTTCTCATATAAATATTATAACTAAATCTGGTGCTACCCCTCGAAATCCCCTGGAATCTGGTTTTATAACTAAATCTAGTGACTTTCTTTCATCGATGTTGGTAACATATATGCCTAAGGTGAGATAGCTGCATATAAACCCATGTGTTAGGGAGAGATAGCTATATTACCAGACTATAATGCTAGAGGCGAGGAGGTGAGGCGCCAGAACCGGCCTATTCTGCCCTACGCTACAACGTACATATATACCCATTCTGGGTGGCAGTCGTTCAGTTTTATATATATATATATATATATATATATATACGTTTTCAAATTTTTATTTATTTTGAGGAACTTGCATCGATATCATCAGGTACGTCTTTCCTCAGTCATTAGATCCGCAGATAATACAACGTATACTATCGCTTAGCAATTTTCTGTATTTTGCGTTTTTACGTTTGTCTTCCGCATAAAAATTACATATTAGTAAAGTACATTTTTGTTTAATTATTCTCATTGCTAGCTGTAGCCGACAGGCTTGATGATGCATACAAAACTAATTCGAGGAATGTGATGAGTCATAAAATATAGGAAGATTAAAAACAAAATATTTATAAATATAGATCTTTATTTTGTACAACTTATTACAAACTGCTTTTCATAACTAATAACAACAATGCTTACGTCTACACTCTAATTGTCTTAATTAACACATATAATAATAAAAAATAACTATACGCATCCTGTCCGATAAGAAACCAGAATGTCACCTTCCGCGTGCTAATTAGAACTCATCACCTCCTCTATCTTAATTATTTTATCGTAATAGGAATTAAATTAATTTTTTTTCACTTCTAATGCTAAAGGACTATATTTTATTATTCTATGGTGAAATATTAGGCAGTAGACAACAGATTCGGCTTCAAAATTCTGAAGAGCTCCCATCTCCAGCTTAATGTCTACAGTTGAATTCTTGAGACTCTCGTTTTGCTTAAAAGAGTCGATCATGGATACGGGGCAATCATTATACTCCTTATAATCAAACAGTGGTTGACTATGTTCTTTTTCGTGGTAATCACCTTGGAATTGTATGTAATTTACATATGCTTGAGAATAATCGGCCACGGGAAGGTTCAAACGCATGTGTTGATACGGATATATATATATATATATATATATATATATATATATATATATATCGTAATTTAACTTAAGTTGTAAGTGTGTGACGTTAGGATATGAAAATGTGGAAACATCGCTATTTTTATTGTCTTTGCGGTTTTTCTGAAAGTCTACTAACACCCATCGGGGTTTTCTAAATTGTTCGATGTCTTTGTCGGCATTTTAGTTGTTTTTAATGCGGGAAATTGGTGTAATTCCCATTGTCGGAAAGGCATAGATATGATCGAATCATTGTTTAAAGAATCGTATAGCTTAAGTTTGGCTTGATCGCTTAGTTACAAACGTGGTGCCTTCCAACTGATATCAGTTAAAGGTATTTGTTAAATCATCACCTTTATAGCAATCCTTGTAAGATCTGGACATAACTAAAATCAACTCTTGTCGCATGTTTAAGAATGACAGCTTATACGTTTTAGAAAATCCAAATACATGCTTTAGTGAAATACATGCTACAAAGCGTATCACGCCATCATCGACCTCTTTGTACTGATTTTGAATATCAACGTTGTCATTTAGATTCCATCCCATTAGATTTAAATGCTTGTTATCATTACGGGTATATGAAACGTAACCCTTGGGTGCACTAGTAACTCTAGGTAATCTACAAACATAAACTCTTTGTCCACCCTTCTCACACAACTGCTTCATTTGGTATAATTGATCTAGCAATATAAATATAACTGTTATATGTATTTGTTGTTAGCTCTTTAGCATGAATTAAAATTCGCACCTCATCCGAGACATATGTTCTAGACCCATAAGGCAAACAGGCGTGTATCTATTCTTTTATAACGTCACCGTCAGAGTGAATACGTTTAAAAACATTAAGATCAGTAATGGTCATCGTTGTTGTTGTTATACCGAACCTCAATTCCAATTGAAGGTAAAAAATACTTTTATGCGGGAGAAAGTTTCTTATTCCTTTTCTCTCTTATCTTGTCAGACGGCGTACTAGGAATAGATTTAGGTATGGGTGGTGTCTCTTTTATGGTAATCGCTGTCGCCGTCGCTAAACCTTAGCCCAATTTTTCTTTAATTACAGGCTAACGGAGAATTTCTCTTTTCCAAAATCTATACGCTCACTGTGCTGCACTACTAGATCAATCCTAATATCTGTTATAAGGTATATATTAACTTCCAAAAATGGCGGATTAAATGTAGTCTTATCTAGTCTGAATCCAGATGGCGTACAAAGTGCGTACCATTTCTTCGTTTCTATACGCTCCTGTTATAATATTACACTCTATATGGATATTTATATGTTTAAGTATTTGAGTGTCCAAATTAGAGCAATGTACTGCGTTGGCGTTTATTATTTTAGGACTAAATCCTAGTATGTGCCCAATACTATCCAACTTACAAAAATCAATGTCGTAAACACCTTTAAGATCCACTGTAGGGTATTATGATTTCTCTTCAAATGGAAAGTTTCTGCGGTAGTCTTGTATGTTTAGAAAAACCTATTTTCTAAGTATCTGTAAATTTAATTGATCTCATGTGCATTGTGTAGAATGTTAATTACTTTTATATAACTATCAGCACTATCTATAAAGTTTAATTTGTCGTTTCTTTTAGTGTTGTTGCGTATCGAGTTACAACCATAACATCCAAGCCGTCCCTAAATGTATTTATCTCTCGAATCTAACTCAATGGGTGGATAAAAATAATAAGTCGTTGTATTACCTTTACTTTCTAAACTGAACGTTGTCGGCATAACGATTGACGTATCTCATAAATGGTATTTACTTATATAGAAAATTTAGACACAAATGACCACATATTTTTGTATCGAAGTTTTGTTCTCTGTGATTGTTATATTCAATTTTGCAGCCTTTAAAGTAGCTATCAATTTCCGTAGGTGGCGTAAAATTACCGAAGTTGTCAAAATAGAATACTTTATTCGCATTCTTCCTGTAAGATACCCAATGTGCACTTGGACCTCTTTGTTCGTCCAAGTTTACTATTCCACATTCGCAAATTTATGGCCTCTTCGGCAAATTATCGCTCATAAATACACCTCGAAAGTTTCATATGGTTTTAGCATACTTTTTCAAATCCAAGACGGTTAGCGCTTTCGGGTAACTTTATTAGTTTTTTGAACTGCTTCTGCCATCCGGCTTTATATAATGCGCTTCCTGTCTTATAGGGTTTCAAATATAGTCCATTGCCTATCTTTCAAATAGCAATTGCTTCCATGGCCTTATTATGTCTTTTACCCTCTTCCTGAAGTTTTTCAGCTGCGTTAGAATCGCTTACGGCTTTTACTATTCCAGAAGCTCCTCTTGAAAGTGCTCCCACTGCCGAAAGGCCGGCAAATAGAGGTATTAGAAATGGAAGAAAGCTTCCTATTTGCGGTAGCGGTATTACTCGAGGAATTTTAACACTCTTTCTACCGCCTATAGCTTTTACAGCGAAACGAGCCACCTTTAGCACTGGCTTTATCAAACTAAGGACGCTTCTTCCAGCGTTGTTACTAAATTTGACCGTATGCTTTACTTTTTTCAAGATATTCTTACTGAAATTGCCGTTCATGAGCTTAAGAGTTCTTCTTCTTACGTAAAATCTTCGCGGCCTGACTCCTCCTCCTCCTGTTCTTCTTTTACCAGATGTACATCCCATACCCAGCTTTCTTTTCGCTTTGATAGCAGCAGTTACAGTTAATGCGACCGGTTTTCTAATTTCTATCTTCTAGGACACGATCAGCTTTATGTCTTTCGTTTAAGCGGTTGTTAATAATATAAGCAATGTCGTGATGCTTACAAGATTGATCAAAGGAATTAATACCTGGATCATAATTAAGATGACGCTTCTGTAATTTAGTACCAGATCTACAAAATCGATATCCGGGAAGATGTGATTTAGGAGGCAGCTTGTTTTTATGTGTATTTACAATACCTTCACCTCATCAACGTTTAATTGTATTGAACATTGTTTGTAGATATCATCAACTTATAAAGGTTCGAAAAATTCAAATGACTTCTACCAATCATGTTTTTATTATTATTATTCTTACATCTAATTAATTACACCTATTATATCTATTAGTTAACAAACCGAGGATCACATAATTAAGTTATTATCAAATTTCTTATATAGATCGCTAATTATTTTCTTATGCTCAAAATTTATATTTAAACTATTACCAAATTTGTTACACAAATCATAAATTACCACTCTATGCGTAAGACGTCTTAGTTTCTCTAAAAATAGATTTATATTTAATTCTAGCTTCCGCTACATAATTAAATTATCCTTATGTCTAGTTAATTGTACATTATTGTATTTCTTAGGTGCCATTATTGTTATCACTATTTTGAAAACCCCAATTTGATTGGGGATGAACACAACCCCTTCTTCTTCAAGTTCGCTAATGCTTCTACATTAAAACTTTGTATGCGATTCTATATATATATATATATATATTTTACTCACCCAATTTTAATTATTGGTTTGTTTTTCTACGTTGTTCATTTTCAGAATATGCTTAAATACATTATATGTAAGACTTACACAAATAAAACATGCAAACTTTAAAAGAAATGAAAACGTCAGCTTTTGCATGCCAATTATAAATCTGACCAAGTTCCTGTCTGATAAGAAAACGCTTTCACATACTAACTATAATCTAATCTCAATACATTTCCTGTTTAGATTGATAAGAAATGAGGAGATCAGCTTTTGCATACCAATTATATACGAATATTTCCTATCTAGACTGATAAGAAAATGCTTTCGCATGCTAATTATAATTTAATCTCTATTAATTAATTGCTGTCTGGACTGATAAGCAATGAGGACATTGGCTTATATATAAATCTGACTCATTTCTTGTCTGATAAGAAAGTGCTTTCGCATGCTAATCTCACTACATGTTCCTGATACGCTGGTAAGAAATGAGGACATCAATAATTAATCGTCTTTACTACAAAAAGATGCACATCTACTAATTAATTGTCTTACTCCATCTTCTGTACTACAAAAAGATGTACATGTTTTATCCTTTCATCATGATGATATTCACGCTAAGTCAGACTTTTTCGACGACTCCTGCCATAGGATGGCCGCCGTTGAACCCTCGCACAATATTGCCGCCAAAGATCAACAGTGAGGTTATGTAGCGTTTTAATCTGCAATCTCCATAGCATAACTACTCACCTCTAATACCCCGCTGGAAGAAAATCAACATGTCCACATCAGAAAGCAACTCAAACTTTACTTTTGTGTGCTTTAACATAGCATCTTATGTGGATTCTGGAATCGTATAATAATGAAGGCAATCCAAGCAATATACATTAAAATAGCTGTTTCGGAAATGCTTAAATAGGCCTGCTAAAAGTATATATCAGTCTTTAAATAGATGTTAGAATAATTACCCATATTAGAAATATTGAATTTATTCCGCACATTTTGTGTGTGTTCGTAATCAATCTTAGATAGATGTTTATTAGTTAAACTATTTTAAAAGACTTTCCTAGGAAAAAGATGTTTTGTTAAGTTTCTCCCATTTATCTAGATGGTCATAATGGAAAACACCTTTTCTAGTTAAAAATTTGTAGATCTTCTTTACTTAAACTCGAGTTCTGTTCTTTTAGAATTTTAAAATCTTCATCCAATAAATAAGAAACCAATATATTTAATTTAGAATCCATAAATCTAAAGGAATCTATATACTTGAATTTAATATTTGTATGTTGTTCTGTTTTAGTAAAAGAAATGCATCGATCGTTGTTTATAGGTATAACTGCAAGGTGTCCGGAGAAGTATGTTACTAGTTCCTTGATTAGAACATGACCATCGTATCCACTTAGATTATAACATATTACTGGTATAACACTCTTTAGTTTGTAAATTAGATTGCATTCGTAATGTACAGATCCTCTACTTTTTCCAGTTAAATGGCGGTGATTTCTTAGTATAAGATCCGTCTCGTTAAATAAACTTTCACAAATGTGACGTTGAAATTACTTATCGAAATTGCTGTTCGTTTATAGGAAGATTTCTATCAAAATATGGCTTTAATTCATTTGCAATTCTTCAAAGTTGGTTTACAAATTATTTTTGACAATCTTTTCCACAATTTTATCTATAATACGATAGCAAAGCGTTAAAAGAAGAATATAAATAATAACCGCACTGCAAGCTTCATGATGTTAACATTTAATTGTATTTGAATATGTTTTTATAAACATTCAAAGTCGCTGTAAACAACAAAAGGTGCAAGTTTCTTGTTTTGATGATTTTTAAAGTCTACAAATTGACTAAGTTTACACAAATTTATTTTACAATCGTTTAGTGCAGTACAATCTATAGTGTGGGTCTTTAATTGATGGTTAGTTGAGAAATAACAAAAAGAATGGTCGCAAATATTGACCTTTACCTTGTTTTTATTCAATTGACTAGCTACAAGACGCGAAAGATTCTTATTCCAACACTGATGAAATCTCATACCTGTTGCATTTGTTGTAATATCCTCATTTCGGTCGTCACCATCACCACTATTACTAAAATCTTAATTTTCCGTTTCAAATTCATCCATGTACTCTGTATAAACAATAAATTAATATGCTTCTCTTTATCTTCAGACGTAATACGTAATGGTATAACGTTATATTTGTTTTTACGTAATGTTAACATATAGAAATTTAATGAAATTGTTGGATTTAATTTTAAAAATTTTGATACTTGATTTTAGTGAATGTTTACAGGAAATTCAATAGCCTCTAGATTTAACACTTTAGAATAATCAGGATACGTAGAAATTTTAGAAGATTTCTTATTTGATGGGGATAATATAGAGCTGATACAATAGACCAAACAAAACAGAGTTCATTATGAATTCTTACGTTAATACAGCCATGTTTGTTTTGTATGTTCTACGGAAGATTAATATATGAAGAAACAGAGAAGAATAGATTATGACACCTATTTATATTTACATACAAAGAGCCGATCTTGTACAAAGCCTAACTTAAATCCTTTTCTTCAAACTGACTTTATTGGTTTCGTAAATTTCCTGTCACATATGTTTGAAACCAATGGTTTAATTTGTTGTTATCCAAATCACTTTGCAGTAACCTAACGTTCTTCGTATTGAACGTAAAATCAGTTAAAACAGACTTAGTTTAATAAATTCTGCTTGCAATGCTGTGCTTATTTAAAAATACAATTAAACTTTTTGTACGCATTTCGAATTCTTGAAGAAAATAAACGAAACAGATCCTTTAAAAATCCTTCATCCTTTTTATGCTTCAAGTTAATTACAATACCAGTTCTGGGTCTATTTTTAAACGCTCATGCTTACTTTCCGTTTATGTGTAAATCTACCATTTTCAGAGTTTTCCCATCGGAATTGCCACTCGTCCTCGGTGCGCGTGTTCAGGTATTCCCGTATGTATTTTTTGGAAGGGAAATCAGCAATGTTAATGTTCTCGTTTGCAAAACTGGAGTTAGGACTCCGTTTTACCTGCTTCAGGCACATTCTCCTTTCAATGGCCAGATCCACTGATGGAATTCCCGCCAGGACATCCGCGACATCCGCAGATATAGATCGGTAAGCACGAGTCACGAACCTGGTAGCCATGGCCTGCATCGACCTCATATTCTGGTTTATATTATAGTTTCTTAACCTCCTACCCCAGATCACGGAGCCATACATAATAATTGGGAGAATAGCTGCATTGTAAATTATGGAGGCCTATTTCATCGCCTCAATCCCCCCAGGAGATCCTTAGCGAAATTACGAGCCAGCAGAGGATCGTTCCAGCCCGATCCGTCACAAACCGAATATGCTGCTCGAAGTTCAGCTTCCGGTCAATGAGCAATGAGCAGTATCTATATCTATTTATAATTTCCAATTTTTTACCGTCTATTCGAAAACTCAAATCACGATGATGCGTTCTACGTCTTAACTTGTTGACGAGACGTTTTGTTTTGGTAGCAGAAGCCGTTGATTTATATTTCTCGGCCCATCTTAAAAGAAGGTCCAGAGACGCACCCGTCGCATTCAGGAGATCACGTCGTGAATCTGATGCTACCACCAAGGCAAAATCGTCCGCATAGGCATGCAGAGATGCTCTCTCGGGAAGTATTTCATCAAGCAAGTTATTCAGAAGTATATCCAAGGAGTAGGGTCCAAAACCGAGCCCTGAGGGCAACTCTTTATCAGCAGCTTTCGCAGAGGACCAGAACACATATGGTATGTAACTTTCCTGTCCCTCCTGCTCCCTCAACACCTGTAGCGGCCCGGGCCACGACAGATAATCAAAAGCGCCCTGAATTTCAACGAACACAGAGATTACGCTGCACCTCCTTACTGTGATATCCTGTACATAACACTGAGGGTTTCAATGGTGGACTTTCCGCGTACAAAACCGAACTGTCTCGGGGAGTGAATTTTTTATATATTGTAACCTTAATCAATCTTTCAAGCACTTTACCAAGTTCATCTAGGAAGGAAATGGGCCTATAGCTCTTAGGATTATTTACGGGTGTGTTTAAGTCTTTTAAAAGTAGCACTAGCTTCCCAAGCTACCAATCGCGTGGAATATATGAGACACAAAAACACGCACAAAATAATTTATATACAAAACTGTTAAGATGTTCAAAAATGGACTTGATCACATTTCCACGCATGTTGTCAGGTCCTGGGGATTTATTGCTCCGAATTTCAACCACTGCGGTTTCATGTCCTCCATCTTCAGCAGCTCTACATCCTCCCGAAATCCTGTGGGAGTATCAAATCCTTGCTGCCACGTACGTTGGACATTATTGTTGCCATTCCAGTCATCGTCCGGGAGCAGAACTTCCAGGAGGTTGCGACAGCCTCCTCCAGCGTTCGCGAGTCGTTGCCTCCGCGATCCGTCACCGAAGTGTATAGACCAAATTGGAGAGTCTTCCCCCTAGCCAGTTTATACATGGCCCCCCAAGTATTGACCGTCAACTCCCTGTGTACAAAGTTTTCCCAAAACATTTTCCTAGCTTTTTCTAGTGCAGAAAAAATTTTTTGTTTGTAGTTGCGCATAAAATCGAATAGTTGCTGCTTTAGGTTTGCATTCACGTTTTTGTATAAGTTATGCTTGCTTTTTAGGTACGCCTTAATGGCGGTCTCCACCTCTACTGTCCACCAGCGCGGTCTGGTCGGGAAGCGTGTCCGACGGGTTGCCCCAGAGTTCACGATACCTTTGATGTCCCGGGTCAGGTCGCGCACCGCACAGTTGATAACACTAGGCCGGTCATGCACGCGATATTTCTAATTTAGGTCACTATTTAGTTTTACAAGTTCATGAATGACATTCGGCGAATTCAGTTTTTCAATAGGGCAGTGCAACACGATTTCCGGCAAGTGTCTTTTAATATCCGCGCCACTAATTATTATAGAAATCGTATTGTGGTTTGAATTATGCATATCGGTCAGAATGTCCCAATTAAGCGCCAGACCCGGAGGAGCGCGCGCAATTATAGTTAGGTCAATGTTACTGCGGCTTTGTTCTGATTCAAACACGTAAGGTTTGCCACATACATTTAAAATTTCTAGGTCAGCATCGACCCCAAACTCTTCCAGGGTTTTACCGAGCTCGTTCGTCATAACTTCAGCCCATAACCCGGAGTGCGCATTAAAGTCCCCACAAATCAACACACAGTTGTTGTTGAAGCTGTCAAGTATAATACGGTCAATAAGTTCGATTCTGCAACAAAGTTGCAAAACGGAGCTAAATAGACGTTTGTACAATAAATGTTTAATTTGTTAATAGTCAGACACACAGTAGTAATGTTTTCATTATAAAAAATCGGAAGAACAATACAATCACAGAAACGGTCTATAACTAAAACTACGTTGTTAAGCTTTTGATTACTAAGTATCTATATCCGCTCAATGCTAGTGGTTAACCATGTAGGGTTCCTGCATTAGTATGATGTCAGCGCCATGCCCTCAGATATAATGGTAAAGCTGCAAGGTAAAGGTCCGGGAATTTTTGTGATTTTCCGATAGAACACTTATTCCATCGTATGAGTGGCATTGTTTACAATATGCTAGAGGCAGCGCTGGTACAGTGGATAATTTAGATTGGAGGTATCATGTTTAGAATGCTCAGACTAGGCTTTCACATAGAGGTAGTTCGCGCACCGGTGTAAGCTTTTATTTCGCTCGGTGGACAGTCTCTACTATCGTGCTCAGTCTGTGCACAGTAGCCACATTCTTTTGCGGACTTGCAAAATTTGGAGATGTGCCCGAAGCACTGGCAGTTAAAACATCGAGATACTCTCACAAAGCCCCGTATCCTGCAAGAAGTCCAGCCCAGGTACAGCCGTTCAGCAAATAACACTGCCTCCTGCACACCCGGATGCACCTCCAGGGCCCAATTTGATGTTTGTCATCCCTCTTCCCAACAAGAAAGGCAGCCTTGACTACGCTGCTCCCCATAGTACAGGTACGTTGCTTCCCAATTCCTTCAATGAGATGTTCCTTACTTACGTTGACAGGTACATCATAAATAATTATTTTAGGCCATAAATTTTCCTGTACCGCCGCCGCTAGATGCATTTAAGGAATTTTAGCCAAAGGGGCCGGAGTATACAAAAAATTTAACACTTTCGAATTTTCAAACTTTGTTCAGCGTTTTATAACAGGAGATATTGGAGTAGATCAGCCGTCGTCTGGGCTACACCATCGTTGTATATTGTTTATACATATAGATAATTTAAAATAAAGCTCCTATAGGACAGAAAATTTTCCCTAAAAAGTTAATTCTAGTATCACAAGAAATTATTAATGGCATTTATCAATACTTCTCAAAATGGTATATTTTAGTTAACTGAAGATTTCAAGACCAGAATTGTAATCAAATTTCAACACGGCCGAACTTATAAGCAATTAACAAAAATTACGCTGTAACACGATATTAAACATATATAAATTATTTCCTTTATAATCAGTGGCGATTCTAAATCATAGCTTCATAGCTGCAACTCTATTGTTAATTTCTGAAAATAATCGGTTTTATGTTTTATAGATATAGTATACAAATATGCATATATTATATGTATGTATGTGTATATGTGTACGTATAAAATACATAAAACCGATTATTTTCAGAAATTAACAGCAGAGATGCGGCTCTGCGATTTTCTTGAAAACGGCTCTAACAATTATTTTTAAACATGCAATATTTTTAATTTTACAATTTTATAATGCTCTTTTACGCAAACTAATCGGGTTTGCAGAACATTAATAAGTAGCTCGTAAGAATAGCTATTGTTTATTATAAGGATATATCGAATTTATTCCAAGGGTATAATTTTTCACAAGTTAACACCGATTTTTTAAAAACAAACTTAAGCCCATTTGACCAAATATATGGGACTAGGTAAACTCCGTTTTTATATATTTTTTCAAGTACTACTGAAGTTATACAAAATATGTTTGTGGCACAACTTTACATACATGCAGGAAAATTTAGTGCAATTAAAAGGAAGTTCAAAATTTTGCAATTGCGGAGGTAGCCAAAATTAAGTTTTCTTACATTATTATACGCCACGCGTAAAGTTACAGAGTTTTGGGTGTTAGTATAACAACACAAACATATCACGATGCATCACAATTAAAAAATACCAAAAATCAAAAAATGTGAAACTAACTTGACACCTACCAGGGTTTCCAATAAGAGATTTTATATCAAACTTTAAAAATTTGGTTCACACTCAAGAATTGTAACATTAGAAATTAAATTTTTTAGCAAACACAGATATCATTAATTGATATGATATAAATATAATTGTATTTGTTTCTAATACTTGAAAAGTTCCTGTCGGTTTTTGTCATGGGACAATAATCTTTACATTTTTTAATTTAATTACTTCGTTGCCATTTTTAGCTACTAATTGATTTGTTTGTCTAACAATTTGTATTATTGAATTGAATATGCGTGCTTTACTTTTCTCTAAAAACAAAAAGACTTATTCATAATGAAATTAACTCCATTTAAACTATAATATAGTTAATTGATCATAGTAACATTAGTTGGGAAAAACAATCAATAATTTCAAATTGACAAACAAATCCATAAACATAGCGGCAAGCGAATGTGCTATCAAAGTCACTAGTATTAAAATCTAATATTACAAATTAAAATTTATAAAGTTAGTAAGATCTAGTTCAATTACTTCCACCCTTCATAGCTATTATTTATATGGGATGTTAATTGTAATCCAACTATTGTTTAAAATATTTATTGAAACATTCTTAGCTGAAAAGGTAAATATTCTATTTCACTACATAATGCACTAACTACCGCAAATGCTTTTTAATTTATGTCTTAGATTGAATTTACTTTATAATTCCAAGTTACGTTATTAAAAAATATTATAATCATTCTATATTATTTATTTAAAAACATCCAATCCATTAATGACAACCAATTGTAATTTAATTTTTGCGGTAATAGAATCTACGAACTAGAAAGCTAAGAAGTTAAAATTTAAAGCTTGAAAGGAATTATTGTATAAACGAAAATTGTCAATTTATTTTAAATTGTATTTATTTGCCTGCGCCTAAAGTGCAGGAAGAAATATTTCTTATTTCAAGCAGATCTAATAAACCAGTTGACCTTGGCACGCATTTCTATTTCTATTCTAAGCAGCCAGAAGTTGTTGGTGACATTTAGATCTGTTATAATATTTTCTAGGATTGCGCTCTCTTTGTATATATACTCTCAACTAAAATCGCTTATATTTAGATATATTGTCCAAGTGGCATCCTCGCAAATCTTTGGCTATGGGTTACTTCGGTGGTCTAGAAGCTAAATATGAACAGAAATTTACTGGCAACTGAAATTGGTGTCACTACGTATATATCGTGCCACAACCTACACATATCCCCATTCTCGGTGCCAGTACGCAGTTATATATATATATATATATATATATATATATATATATATATATAC
>JAHWXV010128489.1:0-16670 GCA_024586415.1 Phrixothrix hirtus | reverse complement strand
TCAATTTAAATAATAAACGTAATATTATTACTGATTAATTCAATAAAGTGGATAAAATTAAACAGGCATAATTTTTAAGAGACCTTTAACCTTACGTAATTGTGTATATAAATACAAAGAATACGGTAAAATCGAAAGATCTCTAACAATAGACGTCAATGTATCAAGTGAACTGTTTACGACCGTTTGTGAATAGTATTGTGAATATTTCGAAATTTCTATTGTATTTGATCTGTTTTTATGTATGACAAGTTTCTAGAATTTTAGATGTTGCCACTTCTTCTGCTTAGTAGAATTTACAATTCTATGTATTACAATTTATTAAATTATAGCTTAACCAGTAATGTTATCGAAAAATGGTATTAAATGTTTTATTGTGACTGTAAAAACTACATTATGGACAACCCCCGAATAAAAATATCCATTAGTTGCCTACTTCTGTTGTGACCAGATTTTGACCTTTAATAATTTTTTTCAGGCGAACCGTTAAATTTTAAACATTGTTGTATAAGACTTTTTGTTTGTATTGATGTATTTTATCACCTGTTATAAGAACGTACGCTATTTTCTTTACACCCTGTATATATGGATGTATAAACATTGATAGCGGAATGTAGGTGAGTTACAAAATTCCATAAGACCCACTTTAAATGGTATTGCTACTCGAACCATTTCAAAAGCTATAAAAAGCGTTGAAAGTAGGGCTCAACATGTGTTGCACAATAATGCGAAGTTTTTGAACTGTTATTGCATTAAATACATTTTCAGATATCTAGTTATAATACAGTTTTGTTGTTTTTAGTATTTAAGAATTTAAAGGTTATTAAAATATTACCACATCTCATACATTACTCGTGTAACTTTATTTCAACAACAAAAATGAAGTGCTTTTAACTTCTTTATTTTTGATTTTAATGTGATTACTCGTTAATTATTTTTGCTCAGAATTTAATTTTCTTTCACAAAATTTAAAAATATAGTGTTTCATTTAAAAAATTTTTATTTTTGTAAATATCTCGGAAACACGATGTTCAATTGTTTTTCTGTTCGTTATTTTAATCAGCGGAAAAAATTCTTCCACTTTTCTAATTCAATCAACTTTGTAACTTCAAATAATAAAGAAGATAGCAATGGTGAACAGATAACTTTGAACACCCGGTATTACTTTGTAATATATGTCCAGAAAGATAGATAGGCATATCAGTATCAATTATATGAGTTTTCCGATCCACAAACCTCATTATTTCAAATTTTACTTCTAGATTTAAAGTTCAAATTGTGAATTACAATTAACTCGCAAATCTATGTACAATCGCCTCAAAAGCTTTGTAATAACTTGAAAGATATTAACTGAACGTGACGCGTGCACCCATATGCGTGTTGAATCAAACGGTGGAGGGGCTTTGAGTATTTTTTGTATAATACTTAAAACTCGTTAAACTAAATATGTTTTGTAATAAACATTTGCATTTGAAGACGAATGTATGGACTTATTACTATGCTTATATGTACAACACTTTACTCCAATATTGGCTCTGATTTTCTACCCACCATAAGCTTTCATATTTATTCCTTAGTTTTCAATACTAATTAAAATCTAAGTTATAAGAAAACAAGTTTTATATAAAAGACACTTTCATAGAGCGGAAACAAATAAGTACTTATTATCCAGCGTATTTTATTATTAATTTATATGACTAATTTACCAGTAAAATATTTATTGTCCTTGTATGTGCAACTTTAAGTATTCAAATTGAATTTTGACATGTGCATAACTGGCAGATTATCAATAATTAAGGTAGGAATTTAAAATGTTTCAGATTCAATTTTAATTTCAATATCGATTCTGTCTGTAATCGTATTTCTCAAAAAGTAATAAAGCAGCAGACGGCGCACGATTTTCGCAAACTAATTAATCGAAATTTATTCAAAAGTCAATCAAGAACAAGCGATGAGTTACATGTTTGGAATTCAATAATAATTATGAATTCAAAATTAAATTAATCTTATTTAAAATTAAATTTTGTGCAAAATTTATTGATGACGTAGTTGTGATGACCTATATCTTTAACTTTATTTAGATATAAGTTGCATACTATTGTTAGATTCTTTTTTCAAAGTAATCTCCCCGCCGAGTAGGTAAAGCTTTATATGTGTAAAAAGTTCATCCAATTTTTAGGTGCTCTCCCACTATTTTGCTGTAGTTGTAATAATCTGATCTTATTTTCTATGAAAACTGCAATCTATTCTTTTAGAGAAAAACTGCATGTACACCCTCGCTATGCTTATTAGAACGTACAGTAAGAACCAAAAGTCCATACCCACCCTAAGGTTCAAACTGGTTTAAGCTCTGTAAGGTTATCGGTGTTAGCACACTCCCCTTCTCAAATAGTCGGAGTTACTGGAATACGTAGTTATATTACAATCATAGGGTGCATTTGGTAGAAAGTAATGTTTACAGAACGAATCGATAAATTCGAAGTTTATCTGCTGGATGCATAAATTGTGGAGGTATACGCATTATGAATTATTTATTTGTAGTTGAAAATATTGGAAGTTTGTTGACATTTGATTTGTAAAATTAATTTCATTATTGGTCTTATTCTGTACCGCTACAATATTATTCTCTTACTAATATTGTAGTGGTAATAGTTTCTTTTTCTTGCATATTGAATATTGCTCCAATTTTACAATATTACATGATTTTAGGAGTGTTATACAGAACTAAAATAAAGAAATCCTTATAACTCTGTTACTTTTGAACCTATTTTTATGACAATTGCTGACGATATCTCTTAAATTATTTGAACATTCTTTTACCCCTTTATTGTCTTAAAAATCTATAGATGTTGAGGTAGAAAATATAAAACTAAAAATTTGAATTTTGTCCGATATCAACTTGGAGGTACTAATTTTTTTAAATGCGTTTACTCCTATACACTATTTTATAAAATTTGAAATTAATATAGCATTTAAGGATGTTTAAAAATGTGTAGCTTTAAATTTTTTAACTAAGAATTTTCTCTTGTTTAGAATTATCCAAAACGAGTCGAAGCCGAAACCATAAATCATTTGAAATATGTGTTTAGGATTTACCAGTCTAGAAAAAGGTTTACTATATCAGACACTTGTAAAATAAAATTTTTTCTTCTATCGACGAGAAATGAAAACCATTTTGTTGTGTTACAGGGTGACCAAAATTTGATGTTTTATAGGGAGGCTCGAAAACTAAGCGAATCTTTAACATTTTGAAAAGTGTCAATATTTTTCAAACTTTACACATTTCAAACGTATTTTTTAAGACAAGAGATTTTACATATCACTGTTTATATGTGGTTTATAACATAAACTGTTCTTTTTAAATATAAACCGAAGTTGAATGTTAACATATTTTAAATATAGCTATTTTCACTTATTTCAGCGATAGATAATATGCGTGGTCGGAACAGAATATATAGAACCAATGTCAGCTTCGCCCTGTACGTCTAGTTATTCAAAGTTTTTATTTATTAATACTGACGGTAACATTCAATTCGCTCACAATTTGAGAAATATTGAAATCCTTGCTTGGAGATTATTATTCGAGCTCTTGTATTGTTATCAATATTTGCTTACCTACATAGAACTTGAGATGCAAACCGCCCGTAACAAAATTTTCAAGTCCGAGCGTAATTTTTAATTTTTCTCTATTTAAAATTTAACACAGTACACAAACAAGAAACAGTCATAATAAGATTAGATGACCTGTTCAAAAAAGTATAGATTCTAATTTTAATTGTTTTAACAATTTAACTTTGTTTGCACAGATTTAGCCATGAATATTTATATTTGGAAATAACAACGTTTTCATTAATTACTGACTAAATTAATCAATACTTGGCTATTTGGTCTTAATAATAATAAATATCTTTTGTGGGCATATCAGTCAATTTTACAGTTTAGAAAAATACATAGCACACATGTATTGAATAAGATCTTAGTAAAGTTTTATTTTGTTTTATAAAACCTATAACATATGGTTATCCGACCAAATGCAGTTCGATAAATACTAAATTTAGCTCTAGTAATTGTAGACGGAGCAAATACGGTTTCAAATGCATGCGATACTTTGAGTGGTCGTTGCGGTCCAAGCAACTTTTCTGGCTAAACGCGTATGGACTTTTGTGCGTGACTATACGTTTCAAATACAAATGATTTACACAATGTTAAAAAAAGCGATATATGGTGAACTAAAATCTTTTATAGAGCTTAAACGCCATATACAGACCACTCCTATGGTCTCTAAATGTCAGCCTGATATTTTGAAATAAATACTAAAACCCATTTAACATACAAGATATGCACTCGTATTTGGACTTTTGTTGTTCAACATCACCTAGTTCGCGTTAATGAATCAATTTTTTTTAAATATTCTAAATATTCTAAAAGGAAGCAGTTATATCGTTCATTCTCGTATTACACTAATAAAATTTGATGTTGGGCGGATACTCGCTTTCAGTAACTTCAGATTCGGATATAATTCACTGGTCTCCACTGGAGCAAACTTTGTTTAATTTGTGCTTATCAAATTTGAAGGTTGTCACTTAATCTATTTTAAACTTATCGGTGGTGAAAAACACATTTTTGTAAAAACGTTTGTCACATTGAAAAATAGTTTGTCTGAACGTTATAAAGCAGGGTGCATTCAAATACGTTTCGCTATGTTTGAAACGTGAATTTTCGCTTGTGATCAATACAATACTATTTTCTATAACATATATAAAATATTAAAAGGAACCGTAATAAAATTACAGAAAACGAGTTAAATAAAGTGGTATTTAGTATAAGAAGTAGTGCCAATGGCTTTTGTCAACCCTTACACTGTTGATAAATTAATATTTTTTCAAATACATCAAACCTGTTAATCCGTTCTAATTTTATCTTTAAGCGCTGGGTTATTTTTCTCCCTAGGATAAAAATGTAACAATTTAGTAACTGATAAGTGAGCGAAAATATCAAGGCTTCGTAGAAGTTAGACAAAAATCCGTTCAGTTACGACTAACCTCCATTTTCACTTAGACAAATGCGATGCTGCTAAGAAAACTAAGAATATGCTTTCTCCAGGACTTATTTACTAAGTTTTCGGAATTCATTTAAATACGCCAAATTGTACAATTGCTATTAACCCTTAAACGACTGAATTTTTTTTAACTTAAATTTGGCGTAATAGTTATAAATTATTGTTGCTTATAGTTTGTATAAGTACCGGAAAGTAGAATTAGGCGTTTATAATATATAATTTTCTTAACAACCACTGTTACCATTTGGCAACGCTAGTAGTTTGCAATACTGCTTACATACTAGAATGAACATGAAACGAGGTCCCTATATTATTGATGTTAACTCCACTTCATACTTCTACTTTTATACTATTTTACATGAAAAATGAAAAAACATTCACTACAAAATCTAACATTACATTTTCTGCACAATGTGCGAACACTTGAAATGCAGCCTTCACCAGCATACCTTCTCCTTTTCTTTTCTGAAACAGGTATGATCAAATCATCAATCCGATCGTATCTTAAATTATCCGACACTCGATATAAAGTTGTGCTTGGTTTAGAGGTGGACGGCCTCCCTGCACCTTTGGGAGTTTTGCCATAACTTCATAAGCGTGTGTTCACAATTTCCCTGCGAAATTCGAATTGTGTCAAATTGCCTCCTGATTTTTTATGTAAGTACAAGCATTGTGGATGTATACATCCACTAACCAAGAAAATAAACACCACCACCATTTTCTACCTCTAATACTTATGCGATATCGGTTTATGTTCTCGTCCATAATATCAGTGACTCCTATAAAAGCATTATACTAGCCTTGGAACAATGATAATATCCTTTAGAGTTTGATAATAGCGTTTTACACTGCCGAATTCCATGACAGGTTGACGCTATAGTTACAATACCATTATTAATCCATCTTACTACAATGACACCGTCATTGTCAATTATTGAACAGTGAGTACCTTTTTGTATTTTTAGCAATGTCTTTTTGTCTTTTAATGGACAATTTTTCGGTAGACGATTTTCTTTCAACGTTATATCCCCGTTATATCTCTCTCTTTTAAATGGCTTAACAAATTATCAAAGTATAATAAATAAGGCAAACTACGCTTTGCTTCTGGTAAATCATCCAACATTTGAACAAAAGGGCTTGCTGCTTTTCCAAACATCTGATCATATTCGATGTTACGTCGTGGCGAATTTCCCCACTACATTTCAAAATTTATAAGGTGCCCGGATTTCGCGTTCAAACTCCATATCTTATAACCGAAGTGGATCGGCTTGCCCCAAATAAACTGTTTACAGCAGCTGTGCCGTCCAAAATATTTAACTATACTTTCATCATAGCACAACTGTTACTCAGGTTTAAAATTATCTAAGCATTTATTCTTTATTCAATCCATGAAAGGTCGTAGTTTCCATATTTTATCATCTAAATTGAGATTGCTGTCATCCAAACAATGTAGAAAACGTGATAGCTGCAGAAATCTATCACGTCTCATGGAATCAGATCCTAATTTATTATATGTATCGTCCTTATTTTCCCAGTAACATCTTTTACTTGGGAGTACATTGTATTCTGATAAAATTAAAATTACTTAGAAGCACTTTATTTCATCTATTGCCTCCTTTGGATCTGCATAATTTTTGAATAGTGCATACCGTGTTATTTCTTCAGTTAAAAATAATATTGTGGATTCCTCGAAAACCATTTCAAAAAATTCAGTAGCTGAAAGTGAATACTGCTTATAATCAGCAACAGGAAATGTACGACAAATGTCCTCAAAATCACCATTTATCTATTGAATGCCTGTTGTCTATTTACTGACTTTTTCAACAATGAAATTCTTTACGATTGTTGGTTTAACTCAGGAATACGATCGAGCGATTCCGATATTATCATAGTATCACTACTTACAGAGAAATTTCCAATCCGCTCGTTGTTTGTTAAAATAATTTCAGCTAAAGCCTGAAGTTGTGATACTGGTAAGCTGTCTATCATCCCTCCTCCACCTTCATCTCCCGAATCTTCATCAATGACTACGTTAGACTCCGGACGCTCTATATAGATTTGTTCAATGTTGTCACTACATGCCATTTCAAGAGCTTCTTACAATGTATTACCTCCCCTGTGTAGAAAACCAACATTATAATATTTTATTCCATGTGGGTAATGTAAGTGGCTAACGTTACCTTATGGTAACGTTAAGTAAAAACACGTCATTATGAACATGATATTTATAAAATAATATGTAAAATGTGAGGTTATTGTTACTTGACATCGAATTAAGCATAACAGTTGAAATAAAAGATTATAAACAAAACAAAGTATAAATATACTAACCTGAACTTGATGTTTATCGCTTTTATTCGGATTTTCAAACACGCTCAAGTTTCGTTCGAAAAATTTCGTAGACGAAATCACAAAATACTTCAGAAGTCGTCAGACACTATTAAAACAGTTCACGCCGAAGCCATTACTGCTGCTATCTACACATGCTTTGTAAAATTAAAAAAAATGGAGATAACTTTAATATATATTACAAATGTTACCGTATGATAACTTGAGGCGCTTAAGGGTTAAAATATATTCTAATATGTATACTTGAATACGAACTTCTATATAAATTAATCAGAAATATATGCTAGCTTGAAAATTTTAGTTTCAACTTCTACTTCATACATTGTCTTTAACCGACTCCAACAAAACCTTTTCAGCTTAAGAATACCTTTCTTAGTTTGTTCTTTCTGTAAGTAGAAAGAATTTCACGACCCTCGGGGACGGACGGTATCAAATTGTTAGTGCTGTTATAAAAACCACAAAAAAGCGCAACCAAAATACATAAAAGTTATAAGGGCAAGATACGTAAATTGACAGTTATTATTTTGAGTATGATTCTAATTTAATTGATTTCAAAAATGCAAAGATATCTTGTTTTGTAATTAAATAGGCTACCTTGTAATATGTTCCAACATTATTTCGAGCAAGAAGTTTAGCATACTAAGAAGTAAATTACTAATACTTTTTATGGTTCGAACTTTGCTTACATAGCAATATTATACTGTATTAAAGATACTGAGTTAAGAATGAGATTTACGACACTAAATAAGTTGCAAATGACGAGTTAACACGAGATTTATATCGAAAGTTCTGTTTATTTTCTGATTCAGAATACCATAATATAAATAGTGTAACAAAATTAGAAATAATAATTTTGTAGAAAATTCCAGAAGGTTCTATAGAATATTTTAGAAGGTTCCATAAAACCCACTAATGTAACTTTATCTATCTAACGTAGCAGCAATGCGCCGTGGCATTGCAATTTATTACATAAGCATTATGACTAGTTTTATTCTTTTCTTCTCTAATTCTTCTAAAATATCTTCCTTCCCTATAAATAGTAGTTGCAGTTTTCCCAAGAATGTTGTTTTGTTAAAAAGCTATTATACATAAATATCAAATAAACCGTTATTACTAGGGTGGTATAAAATAAATATTTAAATTTGATACGTGTAAATAAATAATTATAAATTATTGAATATAAATGATAATTAACTAGTTTCGCTACAATAGTTTATGACATGTTAACGAAACCCTGTATGTTTAAATGTATTCTTATTATGAAAACTATTTTATTCATTTTGATGCATATGTTATTTTGAATTGGAAATTTTTCGTCGACACTTCAACCAGTTTATTTATAAGGATTAAATAATAAAGGGTATCTTAATATTCGCTATTACAAAAAATCGAAAACAGAAAGTACAGCACAACTCGCTACAGCCGTATATTTTTAATACTTGACCTTTCGAACATTACATAATCGCGTTTTGAGAAGTTTCCTGCCACTCACTCGTCGCAAATACAGTCAGAACTCAGTTGTCGCGTAATTCTTACTGGTTCATTTTTGGCACTTTCGTTTGTGGTACAAATTTGGATACCCTTATGAGTTAGTTTTTAGTGGAGTTCAAATATATCCATTATGGAGATGGAAGGTCAAGGTATGTGCGTTAATACTGAGTATCTTTATTTTAATTTGCACTTAGAAATGCAATTATTTACATTATTTTTAAAAATCATAAAAATGTTGTTTTTCTGTTAATAATTGGAACAAAAATGTTTTTGTATTTATTCTTGAAACTTATGAGTTATTATTCTTATATTAAAGTTAGCTATACTATTTCGCTATTTTACTAATAAAAGAAAAACGACCACCTTCATCCGCCATTTTGTTTATGAAAAGTTTTAAGAGAATGTTACTTATTTTCCATTCTCCAGTTGGTTTCAATTACATTCTCTTACATTTTAGTATTTATTAAAATATTAAAGGAATTGGTTAACAACTCTTTATGTGACATAATGCAAGAATTCTCAAACAAGTATTTTGAAGAAGGGTTTTATTATTTGGGGAAAAATGTCACCGCAAGCCCAGGCGGCAAACTAGGCGAGTTGAAATGGCCAGCTAAAAATTATAAACAGAAGCGTTTCTTTAAAAAAAAAACGAACAATGGTTTAAGACTATATTACAGTTTTAAATTTTGTGTGAGTAGTGGTCCGGAAGACCAACAATAGAATTCGGCGAATTTATGGATCGAATCAAGTGCAAAAAAATAAAAGATCTGAGGGTGCATGAACCTGTGGAAGAGCTTATTTATGTGACTCGCAGGTGCCAACTTTCTGTAGGTAATAAAAACGTATCAAACATGAAGAAGGACAACGTTGTCGCCATCAATAAGACTCCGCAAATAAAAATAAAATAAAAAAGTATGTATCATCTGAAACCTTGGCTATCTTTGTGGCGAAAGATTTTACCAGAAAACAGTGGAAATACTGCACCAGTGCCAATAAAAGTATTTACACTTGCTCTTCACAAACAAGGAAGGCTAAAAAGAAATGTCACCCAAAAGAAGAGCTACTGTGAGTGACTGAAACATGCGTCGAAATTATGTTACAAGAATTACTCGATCATACTTTATCACAATTACGTAATTATTTAGAGGATGTTATAGAAAACTATTCAGGGGAAGAAACAAAATTGAGCTGTGACGGATCTTAACATGCAGAATCCAGTTCACTCCTCTCCTAGATACTGGAGGCCAATAAGAATAAGTTTCATTCATGAAACTAAAGATATAACAAACAGTGAAATTAAATGTGTAGAAAATCGGGCAAGAGAATTAAAAAATCGAGATACCAACTGTAAATGGGGTGGTTCAGATTTACACACACCCTTCTGCTAACAATGGCGGATGCCAATATTTGCGGTCTAATAACCTCCAAAGATTTTAATAATTTAACCAAAAGAACGGAACTCTGAGATTGAAATTTTCGGTTCTTCATGGAAGAATTAGATTCTTAGAATCATTAGTACATATTTCTTACAAATCGCTTTTTAAAAAGTGACAAGCTGGATCAGCCGAAGATAAGAAAATAGTAAAAGAGAGATAGATAGAATGCAACAGGCAGTTGGAGACGAAATGGGCCTTTTAGCAGATGTGCCAAATACAGGGTTCTAGAACACTAATGACGGTAACACGCCCAGCCGAATATTTGATGATCTAGAAGCAGCTTCCGAATTACTAGTATTGACAAAAACTTAATTCCAGAGATCAAAGAGATCCTAGAAACAATTTCATGTAACTATAGGCTGATTGACGTAGCTAAGTTTGTAAATCCTACAGATGAAACTGCTAAACTGTACTTGTAGCTGTACTGGTGGTATCTAATGTCACCAAAAGTACACAAAACTTTCGTACATAATATTACTGTTATTGCGCACTATATTTTGCCAATTCGCCAGCTATCAGAAGATGCTACCGAAGCCAGGAGTAAGCACAGACTGTATAGGCAAAATTTTTTGCGTAAATTTTTACTATTAATGTGCAACAGGGACATATTAAATAGGCTTCTAGTCTCTTTTTAAGCAGCAGTTGACCACAGTCACACAAGATTAATAAACCACTTTCTTTTGTAGCTGCAAGTCTTCTGCTGCTTCAACCACAGTATATACAAAATGATGATAGCAATGAAAAAGAGGAAGATGAAGATAATGAATCGCGCTTCGGGGATTAATTTTTATTCAAATATTTTTTTTGTTATTGATATTGAAATATATATTTTAGTACCAGCCCAAATTGTGTTTTGGAAATTGCAATTATAAATCCCATTAAATAAGTTTGGCCAACATTTTAAATACGAATATTCTGTGCGCGCATAGTTATTTGTTTACGTATTTAACTAGGTTAGGCAACACTTACCTTTATATTATACATTTTCAAATGCAAATACAATGTACACTGATTCATAAATTGTATGTACAGTTTGCTGCGACAGTTTCCTGTCACGCCTTTTCAATCGCACCCTACCATCTCTGAGAATGAACAAATACAGGTAAATAGAAAAAACACTGTACTAATGGTAATAAGATCATAAAAGCACGAAATAAACGAATATTAGTCGCTATATTTACCTTGTTAAGTGGAATTTACGTAGAAAAGCTCTGCGTAATACCGTCATCCGTTATCTATGACGTAATGTTCAAAACTCAAGTACTCCTACTTTGCTTTAGAAAATTATTTCTGTAAATAGTAATCTGTAATTTTACTTAAATAAATAAGGCTTTGCTCCATGATGGTATTCTATTTGTACATATTTAAAATTTTGAATATAAAAATACAAACCTATAATTAGACTAACGATCATCCAAAATGTATGCATTAAAGGAAAAATACTAAAATGAGTATTAAATGCTTTAGAACTTAATATAAATGTATATACACCATCTAACAAATAAAATTAAACGATACACTATAACCAATTAAAAAAGGTGAATATTGACAAGAAGCTTAAAGCGGATATTTACTGTATCGATCGATGTTCATGCACAAATAATATAATAAATAGTTACAAGTAATTATATATATTTTAATACTTATAGAAGTTAAAACTTCAAACATAAGGCACCAGAATTGTTTGTACTTATCTAGATTTTAAGTTTGTTAATTAGCTAGGCCCTGTCCATCTTCAACTAGAGCTGTCTAACGATTAATTACAGAAAACAGGCTAAAGCATCGTTATACATTTCCTCGAATATTGCATCAATTATAACATTAACAAGTGTTGCGGTTTGAACATATAAACACTTTCCATATCAATAAACGGATTGTTAACTGCAACAGATTTCGTTTAAATGACCCAAATACTTCTCCAAATGAAGGGACGTTTCCATTAACTAAGCTGTTTGTACTGTTTCAGCAATTGCTAATACATTTCAGCCACTACTCAATAGAATAATCATGCATAATTTGTTGTCACTTTTTATTAACTCCTTAGCTACCAGATGTCGTTATGTATACATGCTTCTAAAAACCAGCTCTGTCCGGGTGCACACCTTCTATAAGCCAGATTGACACTGAACCTCTAAGAACTCTTTGAGTGTATATTTCAACATTGTTCGTTATTTATTTCATGTTGAATGTATATTTTGGTTTTATTTATTTTTTATTTCTTAATATAATGTATAAAAGTGTCAAAAACTGATATTAGATTATGATACTTCCTTCAAGTAGAAATTTAGTGTATTTTAATTTCTGTGTTCCTTATTTCTTATTAAGTGTATATTTTAGTTTGTTTCTTCGTTAGTTTTAATTTTCAAATGCAATATGTCAGAAACTGATATTAGTGACTACAGTGATATTGATCCTGACTATAAACTAAGTTCAGAAGGTTCGGATAGCGATAGCGTTAACGAATACTCCGATAATGGGGAAAGCGATTCTGATGGTACTGAACCGTCTACGATGGGCAATTGGACTATTGTTACTGACCCATTTAGTGATAAACGTGCCTCTCTCTTTATTACTAATAATAGGAATTTTGATTTTGTACATCCTGCGGTTAACCTTACTGAAGAAACCACAGCTTACGAATGTTTTGAAACTTCCATGCCAAAAGTTATGTACGTGGACAAACGAAAGGGCCGGAATATTTTTTTTAAAAAAAGGGTATTTACCCAATGAAGATTTACGGACTAATATGGAAAAACGTTTCCGTATCGGAAATGTACATTTTCATATCATTCATCCTTTTGATGGGTTTAGTACAATATACACGAATTATGGATTATTTTAGGAGGGACTTTTATGTGGCGGTCCAACGGTTTTCATGTGAAAGATAATAAGCTGGAATAGATTTCATTCAATTTTGAAATTCATTAGATTTTCACACCCCAATCAGGCTGATTGAAATAAACCGTTTCCACGAATATTTATGCTCTTTGATGAATTGAGGGCGATAACGACCACGCTTATATACATTGGTAATACTTGTGCTTTGAATGGAAATTTACTGTTATATAAAGAACGTTTGTACTTCAAACAATTTATAAAAACTAAATGATCGCGGTTTGGTATCAAGCTTTTTGTCTCTGCCCAAGTGATAAACAGCTGAGAGGATATACCTACAATTTCGGAGTATATATTGGACTTTTCCAATATATACGATATACACGATGTTTCACATATCCCCAATTCAAATCGTCTTAGTAAGCCCGAAAGAGTTGCTGTAAAATTTATTAGATGAAGGGCGAGAAGTAGTTTTAGACAACTGGTATCTCTCACTGCGTTTGCCGAGTTTCTTTTGTCTCGTAACACATATGTCACGGCCACAATAGGTATAAATCGAGAAGTTTTGCAAGAAGTAACAGCACTAAAACTGAACTAAAGAGAATCTTGTTTTATTAGAAAAATGACGTTTTACTTGCAACATTTCGTTACCGACGAGATGTTTATGTTCTAACTACAAAACTAACAGCAGGTTCTCTTGAAAAGTGCAGATATCACGCACAAAATCATCGTTTAATATATTATAATAAACCTAGGCATATACAACATTATAATGAAAATATGGGTGCTGTAGATGCAGCCAAGCACTGGAACCCCATAATTGCGTACGAAAAAGTTATACATGGTTCAAGAAGTTAGAGTTTTACATGATACAACGTATGTTACTAAACACTAATGTTTTTTGTAATATTGCACACAAAAATCAGATCCTTGTTGAATTGACCAAGACTGTGTGTGATAAAATTATGAGAAATCATTCAGACAAGTATACTAAAGCCAAAATAGACTTTGATAAAGCAGAAAAGCCTAAAGTAAAAGGTAATATTCCAGCACTTACACTTTCTACCAGCATTCTTGAGGGTTCTAGAAGAAAAAGGAATAGATGGTGGGTTTGCTACAACCAGGAAAATAAAACTAAATTTACGCAAAATTTTTGCACAAAATGCTTAAAGTGGTTTTGTAATTGTGATCATTTTCATAGCTATCACGCAAATTTATAAAATACCCTTTTGTAATAACTAGCTACCATTATCCTTCATTTGTTTTATTTTGACTTTAGTCTATGATTCTAGTTTTATTAATTACTGTACTGTGTCTCAACCTTAGGATACAGTGTGATGAAAATGACTGGAAATAAGTATAATGTCATAAAAACTTGAACTAAGATAATAAAGGAAAGATATATGTTCCTAAGTTCACACTCCTGAATACTAAAGTTAAGACAAGCTATAATAAATATTATTATGTTACATTACATTATTTTTCTTAGATTTATCTTTAGTTTTGCTAGTCGGCAAGGTTTTAGAGTGATTAACCATAACCGTGTAATAGTTTGGTAGCATTTATATAAGCATTATCTTGTTTTTGAAGATTTCAAAAAATAAAATTTATGTAATACACTATATACCAACTGTGTAAGTTTCACTGCCCTTAATAAACCAGATCCTTTAGCCTTCTAAGATCACAATTTACTCATGTATCCTACAGTGGATACATGGCTTATAAACACTTGCTAGCTTTATATCCTCTAAGGATACATGGTTTTAAATCACATACATACTATGTATCTTCTATCGGATACATAGCATCGAAAGGGTTAAGGCAGCAATGAAGTTTTAATTTATTTATCATTATAACATAAAACTTTTAAAATTAAAATGTTTATAGTAAAAATTTGGGTTTCAGCAATTATCGAGATTCTGTGCCGGTTTTTCAATAAAATAAGTCTACTACGATTTTTAAATTAATGGCATCCATTTTTGATTGCAGTAGGTAGTATTTATCAACAAAATTAGTCAGAATGTTTAACGTATCCATTTTAAGTTATGGTACATTTGTCAAACATATATATCATATATATATATATATATAGTCCATTTATTTATTTATATATATAATTTTACTTGCTGTTAATATGATAATACGATTTAATAAAAGTTCTTGGTATCAGCAATAATATTTTAATGATCTGTCTATATTTCACGTACGATTGTACGATTCTTCAGTACATCTAATGAACTAATGAAGTATAGAATATAAAAAAAATTTTGAAAACTGACAAACTGACATTAGCGAACGTAACCAATGCTACAATAGTAAACAGTAAGTTTAATAGATAAAATTATGAACTAAAAAGTAACTAAGGTAACTAACATACAAAATTGTATGTACAACATAATGCACAACAGAAAAAATGAAATAGAAAAACTTTAAAAATTTTTACTTGCAAGTATTAAGTAAACTATTATAAAAAATATTTAAAGAATTGGTGTCAGATTTAAAATTCACGATTTTATTAAAAGTAACATTTCTTTATATTTATCACAAAATTTATTATATGCACATTACCAAAATCATTTGCGTGGTCTAGATCATTGAATGAATTTCAAGGGCACATCTTCTTTTATTCAATTTACAATCGCTTTTATGTAAACTAATTCTTGTTTTTAGCCAAGTGGATGTTTGCCCCACATAACAGAGACCACATTGTAAACAATTAATTTTATAGATTATATTGGATTGAAATAATTTAGGAATACTATCTTTTAAATTAGAAAATAAATTACCAACTTTGTTATTAAAATAGGACGCAATTTTCAAATTTTCAACTTTCTGAAAAACTTTCTTAGTTTTATAACAAATTTCCGGAATATAAGGGAGTTTTCGGTATATTATGTCATTATTATCTTTAGAAACTTTGCTGTTTTGATTAAAATTACCAAAAATTAAACGATAGACAAAATTTCGAGGGTAATTATTATTGAGAAGTATTGCAAACAATTTATCTAAATTATAATTAATTAGGGTAGGATTTTTTTAATTTTATATTTTAATCCCAAAACAAGATTCTTTTTAAAATATAATGGATGATTGGAAAAATAATTAATGAACCTACATGAGTTCGTAGGTTTAATATGTCAATCAATTATAATTTTATTGTTAACATTTCTAATTAACATCATGTCCAAAAATGCAATTCTTATTCTTCTTTGTTTCTTAAGCTCTACTGTAAATTTAATACTATTATTATATGAATTAAATGTCTCAACAATATCATGAACTTTATTAAAGAAAGCAGTGCAAATTAAATCATCTACATATTTGTTAATAATTGACATTTTAAAATGTAATTTTGATAAACAAACCGAAAGTAAATTGTCAAGAACCATTTGAACCAGAGTTGGGCTCAACGGGGAGCCCATTGGAGTCCCAAATATTTGCAAATAAAACTTTTTATTACAAACAAAATAGCTACTATCAAAAATAAATTTAATTAATTT